>JAJOOR010018643.1:0-16858 GCA_036250505.1 Solanum acaule
ATATTTGTATTTGTACATACAATTTTCTCTCGCTTTATACAAACACAAACGAAATTTATACATTTGTGTGTTGTATAAAGTGAGAGGCGAGTGAGAGTGGCGAGTGAGATCTGGGAGAGGGGAGAAAGGGGAACGAAAAGATATATATATATATATATATACAATTTTCTCTCGCTTTAAACACAAATACATTTTATACATTTGTGTTTGTATAAAGTGAGAGAGGTGAGGAGAGAATGTCCAATGAGAAACGAGAGTGGCGATTGAGAAATTCAGGGAGAGAGGCGAAATGACAACAGTTTGTTACGGGTTACAATTAAATCAAACTGTGGTTATAGCATTTAATTTGAATTATTAGTTTACTATTTTATACAATTTTTCCTTCATCTAATCACATAAAAGTAGTCAATTAATAACATCTCTTTCTATTAGCGTAGTTAATAAATTGATAAAGAAATAAAAAATTTATTTGACAATCAATAAACAACTTTTAAGGGGAAAAAACTGATATATCTCTATTGTAAGCCATCTTTATAACAAGTATATCAACTCTAAATTGTAAAATTGAAGGTATATCAAACTTCCCCCTACTTTTAATATAGTCACTTCACTTGATCATGTTATATTAGTAGTTTCTCCTTTACCTATTCATATTCTTGTTATAAATAAATGTTTGTGATTATAAATATCTAAATCTACAAAATTTTATAAGAATTTGACCAGTCAACAATTGTAACAATAAGTTAATTTGGCTTAAATTAATTTGGTTTGATTTTTGTCTTATTCAATATCAAACCAAATTGTTAGCAGTAAAATTAAATTTAAATCCATTTATTAAGTCTATTTTATTATTTTGGTCGGGTTTTTATGATTGACGCAAGAATTGCGTTAGGACAAAACAAAAAGTACTTGGGGGTCTTCGTTATTTTTAGAAGTACAGGGGAGGTCTTCGTCATTTTAAGAAGTATAGGGGAAGTTCATGTTTAATCACCCGCCGGAGTACCATACAACCACTAGCTTTCGACGTTGAATTCCCTCCGCCACAAAGATACCAATTGTTTCGGCGATTGGCTCCGTAAATCTTCTTCTCAATCTCATTCGTTGAGACAATTTTGTAAGATTTTATTTTTTAATTGATCATTTTCATGCTTTGAATTTCCTTACTTGTAAGTTCAGATAGAAAAATGATTTTAGGGTTTTAAGTTTCTTCATCTTAATCTCCGTCTAATAGGCGGACATTTGGGTAATTAAACAGCTCTTGTAGTTAGCAGACAATTATAGATGGATGAGCCTGATCAGTTGGAGCTTCTGAATCATTTAGAGGGCATATTGGAGTCCGACCTTCTCATGTAACTCTCATATCAATCTCTCTGTATATGGACACAACTTTTGTTTGTTGAATCAACAATCTAGACTATTATGGAACCATGATTGCACTATGCAGTAGTATTATACGCATTAACTTGGACAATATATCTGAATTTTGATATAGCTAGTGGAATGACGGAATATTGGATTATTGTGATTAACATATTTTATTCTGATTTATTATTTTAGATTACTAAATAATGACTAGCTAATTTTTTCAATAGACACACCAGGAAAAGTTCTATCTAATGATGAGTCTCCTTCATCACACTTGTGATAAGAAATCTACTTGCAGTAAAAGCAACTTTGTGAAGTGCTTAAAAGTAAAGCGTTTCAACTTGTAAAGTTGGATTGGATGTGATTGTGTAAACATAGGAGTATTACAATAAGGAATTTCCCCCTCTTCTCAAAGAAAGCTCTATTGCTTACAAATCATATAAAAAGGAGCTGCCATTTTTTTTAATCTCAAAATATCTCTATCATACGAAGGTTCTTTAAAAGTCACTGTAATTATTCCTTTCAGCTAAGGTGATAAACTTTTATTCTCAGACTCTTCTCCCTAACATTTTTCACCTATCCAAATCTTACATCCGGATTATTTATTATTTATTGTCTTAACTTTTATTGAGATGTTGAGTTCAAGAGTGATTCTGTCATTAGCAATCTGACATGCGCCTTCTGTTCCCAGTGATGAAATAGGGTTCATTCACCCATCCCAGTTTGTCTTATTGAATGAAGATATTGGCACTCCTTCAACATCTGTTGATTCTGTACAAAAAACAAATTTTAGGACACTTTTCTGGATTAGGGATCACAAGTTGGGCATCTCAACCAAGGTTCTCTTTCCACTTTATGTTGCGGCCAAGAATGCATTTGTGGAAGCATATAACAATTATAAAGTGCACCATAGAGATGATAAAAATGCTTCAATGTGCTCCTCATCTTCTTCACTTAGTCTCGAAAGTGAATTGATGAAGCACAGTATGGCACTATTGATTCTAAGTTGTGATTTTGGAACAGCGTGGAATTCCAGGTTTGTTTTGATAACATTGTAGTTTCGTGGTTCTTATAAATGGTGACATCTGTTAATAGCTTTTTGACCAGATGTATACATTTTTTTCTTTTTCAGGAAGCTTGTTTTGTCAAAGAAGCAATCTCTTTCCATGTTCATGAATGAGCTTATCTTTTCATCTGTGATTCTCTCTCATTCACCTAAAAGTGAACAAGCATGGAGCCAAAGGTTAATACCTCTGTTTTCATATGTAAATTCTTTTTAGATATTGATTTGGTGTACATGGTAATGGCACATTGACAAATTGGCATATCTTCTCTTTGAATCCCCTTTTTTGGGCTCTTTTTAGCAGGCCTACTGTTGCACGTTCCAGCTATATGTAAATTGTTTCAAAAAGGAAAAAGTACTTAATGAGAAAGAGAGAGAGAGAGAGAGAGACTAGGGTTCAAATACTTGGATCTAAATATAAGCTGAGGGACATATTATCTATCTCAGGAATAAAAGAAGAAAATAATGACACACATATTTCTCAAATTGAGATTGATATAACTTTTTTTTTATTCTCTACTTGGAGAGTGGTGTCTGTCTTTTCTGTGAGTTAGTTTGAAATGAATTTTATTTACCCTTTCAATGGACAGTCGTTCACGGTTCTTATTACTGTTAATTACTGATAGGAGGTGGGTGATCAAGATGATTGCTGGAAATTGTTCAAATCTGCAAGAGATTATGGAAAGAGAATCCGAGTTAGTGAAAAAACTGGCAGAGGTCTTATGCTGGATTATACTATAAACTAATGAATTTCTATAGCCTATTGGCTGATCACTATTTGGGAGTTATACCGCAAGGTTGATTTCATCGATACCAGGAATGTTTCCACTATTCTTGATGTACTTTGGTTCTATAATAGAGAACGTATGATAATTTTCTTTCAGATGGGTCAATTAAACAAAAGAAACTCATATAATTTCTGGAGAACTATCTTTTTTGCTGCATATTTCTGGGGTCTGAACCAGCTTGCATGCATGTTGATAGCTTGTTCAGTTCACAAGCATACCTTGACAAGGTAATCCTGCCTACCTAGGCTGGATTAGGCGCGCTCATACCAAGTGTTGTAGCTGGGATACATACCTGGAATCTTCAGGTTGTTACTCCCATGCCTCAACAGCAAAACCACAAGGACATCCTCCTAGGGACAAGGAAAACTATTTCTATTAAGAAATGAATACAATTTCTTATCAAGAAACCTACTCTATCTTCTATTATTTCAGGGCAATCTGGCATGCTAATAGAACTAACCTTTATGTTAGCATAACTACAAAACTCTGTTAGGCAGTGTAAGTCTGTAGGGCATTTTATAAATAGAAGATAGAGTAGGTTTCTTGGCCCAAGAAGGAAAGACCTCACTTTAGCCATGTACTTGATTCATTGAGGGGAAGTTAAGTATAGCAGCTTCACTGTCATTTGCTGATTTGATCTAAATCATATGTCATTTAATTAAAAGGTTGTCATTTTCCCTTTGAAACTTCAAAACTCGTAGTTAGGTCACTGGTTCAGCAAGGTTTGCTTAAGTAGTTGAATGACTTGGATGTATTAATGTCTCAGTTGTTCTTTACCAGTGTCATAATTCAATTATTAAGGTATTTCTAATGAATATTTTGTTTGGACTTTGGGGTTGTTAGGTATTACCCCTAGTTAAAACTGAACTAAAATACCTAGCTCACTTGGATTTATCTATTATCAATTTCAGCACTCATTTCTGCATGTTACTGCTTTTTACTGTTATTCATGATTTATTTATTTATTTTACCAAGATGACTAAGTTGACTCTTGTTGCTGTTACAGAGATCAAAGATGAATTATCGTGCATGGTATCACCGTTGCTGGTTAGTTTCCTACATGTCAGAGGAACAGGTGAGAGATAGGTCCATGGCATGACATTTCTTTTGCGATTTCCTGCCAGTTTAATTTTCCTGGCTATGCAGAGCAGGCAAAGTTTAGGTCTGTGGTCATAGTATGATAAAGTGTTTCGATTATTCCTGATCTTCCATTGCACACGGACTCAGTTTTCTTCAACTAAAGTCAATCATCTCTGGAACACTTTTCTCATGTTTCTCTGTCCTGTTTGAACTGTTTTATTCATTAGGATACAATCAATTCCTAACAAATGGATTTAAATTCATGCATCCAGGTGCTGCAGGAGTTTAACAAGTCACGGGAGTGGGCTGGCCTCCATGTTGCTGATAACTCTTGCTTTCATTACCGTGAAGTGAGTCCCCATCAGAATCTTGATTTGCTTCTCTTTTTGCTTGGTATTGAATAGCCTATAAAATGTATAATGTTTTTGTGAAAGCGCGAAACCACTTGTCCCATTGGAAGTACAAATAGGGAAAGACATAAATGGATTATGTTGTTCATTTGGTATGTTGATCTATGCAGCGGTTGATGCTTCGTCTGTTTGAAGAATCAGAGCATGGCCATGATCAAGATGCTAGCTTTGATCCAGAACTTCATAAATTGTTGAAGGTATGCTTTTATCATGTGGTTGTTTCCTCAACTGATAGCATTTGTTTACAGATTCTATTTTTCGTAATGAACTCATAACTTCCTAATGGAGATGGGCTTAGCATCATTTTGTGAACGCTTAGGATTTCTTGAAACTTACATGCTTTTCACTGAAAATTTCATGAAGTTTTCTTCATGAATCACAGAGACTCAACATTAGTTAGCCTACTATGAGTTGCACTCAATTAGCTGGTTCACACACACACACACAAAAAAAAAAATCACTTTATCTGGTAAGGTGCATTGAGGTGTTGCAGGAATGATCAGTGTGAAAGATCAAAAATGGAAGTTCCTGTTATGGAGTTGGTACTAGTTCCTGAAAGCTTTAAGTTTTATGTTAACTGCCAAAATCTTGGAGTAATATCTGGAACTGAAAAAGTATTCCTTCTTTTCTTAAGATTGAAAAAGCATTCCTTTTCATTCTTGTTTGTTCTGGTAACAGTAAATCATCTAATTGTTTGCATCTGTACAAATACGAAATCTGCATCTTACAATTAATTGCTAAGCCTTCCTTTTCTGATTCAATTTCTGCTGATAGGATGAGTTCAACTGGGTGGAGAAGTTGATAAAACGTTATGTGGGGAGAGAGGTATGTATATCACAGTAGTTTTCACAAGAACACTTTTTTTGGTTAGATGACCTAGTGAGGTCGGAAAGTTTCCCGAATTCTCCTGCCAGTCCTTTGGTGCATGTAGAATAGTAACATTCACATCTACACCATCCATTGTTGCTCTTTCTGTGCCTCTAAGATGGCAATTCCAGAAGGCGCCAGTCAATGTCCTCTCTAAAGGATCTTATTCGCATATGTACTATTTGCATCCCCTATTTTAAAAATTAAATAGTAACAAATTAAAAGAAATTATAGTTTGTGTTCAACACTTCTACTTTCCCTATATTACTACAAATCTTGCTTTGTAATATATCTGTTAAGCTTGATTTTGTGTTATATACACACATAAGTTTGACGAAATTAATGTATAGGAGTGAAAATGACAAAAGTGAAAAATACCATATTAGAGACTCCTGTTCCGGTAAATAATAAGACATATCTCAACTCAAACACATAATTTCATTTGTACGAAAGTACATTTTCATATAAATCATAAATTTTTTTGTGTTACTTTCAATCCTTACCTTTAAATGCACAAGACTTTTTAAATGATTTAATTTTTTAGGTACGTATACTAGTTTCAGATTAACAGTTAGGTGTTGGAGTAGATATACACACGTAAGTTGGATATTTATGGAAATTATCTTCATTTTGAACTGTCTGTCTATTTCATCTTATAATATCCTTAATGACATCAAGAGAATAATCATTTTGCCGTTTTGATCGTGCTGTGCTTTAGATTCTCATATCTAATGCTTCAACCTACAAAATATGATCGGTTCCACGCACAAAATTGATTGTGTCAGTCCTTTCTTTTGTCTGTATCTGGATTGTCTTTTAATTGCTTCATGAAGATAATCTTAAGTAAAGCCTGTAACTTCGTGTGCAACCCTGCCTCACGTTTTTGTCCTCTCAGGCATTGTGGCTTCATCGCCGCTTCCTCTTAACTTGCTGGATAAGATATTTCGCGTGTGGTGATCATGATAGATCCCTGACTTCTAACCAGAGAAACATCAGGACGGTCGATATTGACATGCTCAGAGATAATGAATTAGAACTTTTTCTTTCCTGCACAATTCTACCCGATAGTGACTTTGAGGACTATCAAGCTCAAGCAACCTTTGCTGCTACCTATATGGTGTGGCTCAAAAAGGTATTGTGCTTCATATTTTTTCAAGCTTGCAGTAAGTTTTGAACTTTTCACGCAGTTGATTTTATTTGTTTTTGAACCAGCAATTAGCAGGGTCTCTGGCGATTGATATTCAAAAGGTGGAAACAAGCAGACTGAAGTCACTCCTGACTAATGTATGCCCAGAAAAGAGCTTACTTTGGAATTATTTGCCTGAGCTATGTGAAAGTACATAGCCCTGCTAATAAGAGAAGATGAGGAAATTGTAGCAATAGTTGTCGGATCAGCTTCATGGATTTAAAATGTCAGTATTGCTATATATTTGTTTGAACTTGATGTTTTTACTTGTTCTCTCCCTTTCTCCAGCAAAAGCAGAATACTTCTGACATGGCTGGTTTCAGTGCACACAGATACATTGCCGCCACTGCTGCACTTTCTTATGTTTTTGCAACTTGGATACACCCAGCTAATTATCGCGATAGAGATGTCACTACATAACACAATTGTGATATATTTCAATGAATTTGTCTCTCTATTGTTAGTGCCCTTTAAAATATTTGCGTAGCTCTAGTTATTATTAATCATGAAGGAGTTCATTCTTCCACCAATAATCTGCCAGGAAAATGACCTAATTGATGCATGTTATTTTACCTTATTGAGACATGTTATAATTTCTTCTCCATGAACGGTGAGTCTGAGAATAAGTTTAGCGTACATTTACGTTTTCCAGATCCCAGTCAAAATTGCATGTTGTTGTGAAGAATGACCAAATTATGCTTGTAAAAAATGCCTTATCGGCCAAAGAGTCATTAATGATCTCCTTTACCAAGGACGGTAAACATGATTCGCTTGTAAGCATTATGATGTCTGAGCTAATTATAGTTGTTATTTTACACAATTCTTTTTCAATGATAACTGATGATCTATGAGCTAATAATATTACCGATGCAAAATGCCTGCTCTTTACGTGTTGGAAGATTGCGCGATTGGCTTGTTCTAGCTCCTTTCAAATGGGATGGTTCAAAACTTCAAATTGATATGTCTGGTAACAATATTGAATTGAATTTTTAATAAGCACAATTTTATTTATCAAATGCAGCGTGAGAAGAAAATCACAAGGTGAATATTAAATTTGACCGGAAGTCTTTGTCCTTGTAGATTTTATATTACATTCCTTAATCCTATACTGTGTATCTGTGTCATTGTGTTAGGTGGTTGGAATTATTATTATTATTACAATAATGAGCAAAACGAACTTGGGGGACGTATTCGTCATTTAAAAAGTAGAGGGTTCTACATATCATTTAATCTTCCTGGTGTACTTGCTTTGAACTTCCTCAGCTTTACTTGCCGTTTAGGTAGCAATAGGGTTTTAGGGTTTAAGGTCTCTTCATCTTATTATACTTTCTCTCTTGCTCTTACAACTTTCAGCTCAAGGTAATTGCTTTTCTATAGCTTTCACGTAATTGAACTCTAATTTTCTATTGATTGCAGATTTTCTAAAGTATTTTCCTTTGAATTGTTTCGTCCAGAATTGCTTTTCACTTGTCCGAAAATCCCAATGGAGTCTGCTCCACCCGCCGCCGCCACCAAGGTTAGCCGCTCCACCGTAGAGAAGGCAGTGGATGCTCTTCTCAAATGGAAAGAGTCCAAGTCGAAAACTGAAAAACCCCAATTACTCCCACAAGACGATTTCATCTACCTTAATCTCACTCTTAAGAAAATACCACCAAAACCTCGTACAAACGCTTTCAGAATCCCTTTCCCTCACCCTCTTCATGATGCTTCCTCTGAACTCTGTCTTATCATTGACGACAGACCCAATTCCAAGCTCACTTCGGATGCTGCCAAAAAGATTATTAAATCCCAAAACATACCCATCACCAAAGTCATTAAGCTTTCGAAGCTTAAGACTAACTACAAACCCTTTGAAGCAAAGAGAAAGCTTTGTGATTCGTATGATCTTTTCTTGGTTGACAGAAGGATTGTCCATTTGCTTCCTAAGCTTCTAGGTAAGCAGTTTTTCAAGAAAAAGAAGCTGCCTTTGCCATTAGACTTGACACACAAGAATTGGAAGGAGCAAGTGGAAAGGGCTTGTGGGTCTGGGTTGTTTTACTTGAGGACTGGAACTTGTTGTATGATGAGGATTGGTAAGGGTTCAATGGACTCTGCGCAGATTGTTGACAATGCCTTTGAAGCAATAGAAGGTGTTGTTCAGGTGGTTCCCAAAAAATGGGGTGGTGTGAGAAGCTTGCACTTGAGACTTTCTGATTCTTTGGCATTGCCTTTGTATCAAGCATTGCCCGAGATCAAACTCAAGATTCAGGGATTTAAGGAGAAAGAAGCTGAGGTTAGAGATGAAGAAGTGAGTGGTGGTTTGGTTGAGGTTGAGGAGAGTGGCAGGAAAGCTGAAGAGGGATCAGGGAAGAAGAAGGGGAAGAATAAAGGGAGGATTCATGAAGTTAGGTATATGGACTTAGACTCTGGTGTAGATGAATTGGGAAGTGATGATGATGATGTTGGTAATAATGAAGAAGATGAAAACAGTGACGAAGACATTGAGGAGAGTGATGATCATGAAGTTGAGAAAGTGAAAAAGGGGAAAGCTGAGAAGGGTAGTATCCTGAGTGAGTCGAACGGTGAGAAGAAGGCAAAAAAGTTGAAAAAAGCTGAGCAACAAATGAAAAGTAAGTTGTCTTTGAAAGATGGAAAGAAGAAGAAGAGTTCTGAGCTAGAGAAAAAGCTGAAGGATGGGTCAGTGAAGGCAAAGAGTAAGAGAAGCAAGATAAGAGCATAAGAGTAATATAATCAGTCTTATTAAGAGTTTTACTGATAACAGATCACTTATATTTGAAGTCTTCAGCAGGCTGTGCCTGAGATTTTGCATCACCTGTTTTTATTTAGATATTACTGTTGCCTTTTGTTTTTCGCCATCTTTTCAAGTTTGATTTTGAAGGAATCCATAGTTCAGATTTCTATGTGCTGAAACCAGTTGGCTCTGTTATGATATGCTTATTAATTGAATCTTGGTTATGATGTGCTTATTAATCAGATATTTTTAATCCTTCTCTACTGCTAATCATTAGTGATGTTTTAACATTGTGGAGACATGCTTTCAATGTCCTAGTTGGTTTCATTTGTGCGAGTAGTATGTGCATATTGGATCTCCTTTTTTCTACATTCAACTTCATATTCATGGAAGAATAGGACTCAAGAGAGCCACATTGCATTAGAAGTGTCTTATGCAGTTAGTCTGTTAATTGCTGTACCGCCTTTGGTAGTAAATGGATTACCCCCTCTTCCTACCTATGCTTATGATAAATTCACTTCCTATGCCAGAAAAAGAGATTCTACTTATAAATGGTTCTTTTTGTTGATTCTGACATATTACTAGGATTTAGTTATTTTCCTCCATATGGATCAATATTGGTCCTACTGGAGAAGATAAGACTTATTGTTCCTAAATAATACTATTATGGTGTGAAGGAAATCCATTGTTCGGATTTAGATATGCTGTAAGCAAATGACTCTTCTATATTGAACAAGGAGGTGCTACATCTATTCAAAGGCTTTAATCCTTTTAGCTGCTAATCCTTAGTGGTGTAGAGAGATTCTGGTAACATGCTTTCCTATGTTCTATTTGGCTTTGTTTATAAGAGTATCATGTCAAAATTGAAAACCGTTGGTTTTTGTAGTGACCTTCTACTTAAATATTCAAGGATGAATAAGTCCCACTGAGAGGTGAGAGCCATGATGCATTATGACTTTATTTAGGCAAGCCAGTTTATTACTGCTTTACAGCCTATGGCGATAGAGGCATGTTGCATGTAGCAGACGGATTGCCCCTCTTCTTGCATACACTGATAATAAGATCTTTTTCTATGTTAAAGAAAGAGATTCTAAGTTTGATTGAAGAAATCCTCTGCCAGAGGGAACTCACCATTCAAAGGGAATGGTTCAATGATCTATCACATGATTGATTTTCAGCCATGGTGAGTACAAATTTTTGAGACAAGCTAACTGAAGAGGATCAGGCTTATTTATATTACTGATGCAGAATTCTGACTCTTTAAACCATTGGCATGAAGCTGCATCCTGCTCTTGCTGATCTTTAGACCTGAGTTCTAGTTCAGATGTATATCATTCACGACATTGGCTTGTCATTCTTTTTTGTTTCTGCGATTGTTCTCTCTTTGGAAAGCATCACTCTTTAAACAGATATGATTATCAAGGTTGAATCATTTACCTTTCAAAGCATGCACCTTTTATGGCAGATGTTACAACAGCTCCTCATGAAATGAAGTTGCATAATTGTTATCCATTCATGTGATGGCTGATTTGGATTTCACAACATGCTATAGATTTCCAGTGAGAATGCTGAATCCCGGAACTTTAATCAATTTCTCTGTGACCATGCTCGACCTCAAGGCTTCTGCATCTTTAAATCTCCCAACTGATGCATAAAGATTTGAGAGTAGTACAAGTTGACCAGGATCTTTTTTAATCTGCTCATGAAAATTTCTTGCAGCAAATTCTGCTAATTTTAAATCACTATTACGTGCACTTCCGTTCAATATAGCCTTCCAAGGGGTCTTACCATCTCCATTCAAGAATGAACTTACCTCAGGCACGTAACCTGCTCGAGCAAGCAAATCAGCAATACAGCCATAATGTTCTGCACCAACTCTGATTCTATTTTCTTCAATTATCTGACTGAAAATCAACAAACCATCACTTGCCAATCCTGAATGACTACAAGCACTCAAAATGCTCAAGTAAGTAGCACAATCAGGTATTCCTCCACTCTTTCTGAATTCATAGATTAGGGAAAGAGCAGTTTCTCCATGGCCATTAATACCATACCCATTTATAATAGCATTCCATGATACAATATCACGAAGAGATGCCATTCGCTCAAAAACATTGTTTGCAAGTTCAACATTGCCACACTTCGAGTAGGTTGATATGAGACTATTCTGAATACTTCTATAGTTTGTAAGCCCTGTTTTTATAGTATGGCAATGAAGCTGCATGCAGAGTTCTGATGCAACCATTTCACCAGCAGTAGTTAGTGCACTCACCAGAAGAACCGAATCAGTGAAGAAATTTTCTTCAATTCTAACACGAATGAATATATTTAGTGCTTCCCTGGGACTTCCATTATGCAAAAGTCCTGAAATGATAGATGTCCATGATACCATACTCTTCATGGTTGAATGATCAAACACAGTTCTTGAAGAATTCAAGTCTTCACATCTTGCATACATAGTAATCATGGCATTAAGTAAAGGAAGCTCTGATCCAAACCCATGAGTTACTACTTGAGCATGAACAGATTTTCCCATCTTCAAGTTCCCCGATATTCCACAAGCTGAAATGAGATTCATTAGGATGAGGTGATCATATTCATTCTCAGAATCTCTCATATGGAGGAAAAGCTTTATAGCATCTGAAGCATATTCTAGGTGAACCAGTAAGCTCATCATCGTTGACCAACTGATGACATCTTTCTCTTCCATTGTATTGAAAATCTCCCAAGCAGCAAGTAACTCCATCAAACTTGAATACAGAAAAAGAAGTGAATTGTTGACCTGTATATTAAACACAAGACCAAACTTAACAGCCACGGCATGAACTGATTCACAAAGACATTTCGATCCCATAGCCACACAGCTCTGTGTCAAGGCAATAACTGTCACTGAATTAGGAAACAAGCCAGACTTTCTAGACCTATTAAATAACAAGAAAACCTCTTCAAATAGTTCATTATGTACATATGCACTTATCATTGCATTCCATGGAACCAAGCCTTGACTTTTTATGTCCTCAAAAATCTTGCAAGAGTCACTGATATTTCCACATTTTGCATAAGCCTCTAGAAGTGAAGTGCCCACAAATGAATTATCTTCCCACCCCAACTTCACTACCAGCCCATGAACTGATTGTCCAAGTAATAAGTCCTTCAATCCTGAAACCCCCACAAGAACACCCACAATGGTGAATGAGTTAGGCACTAAACCAAAATTTCTCATTGAGGTGAAACGTTCAACTGATTTTTTGTATAACCCATTTTTAGAATAACCATGGATCATGATTGACCAAATAACAACATTCTTTTCAGGTATTTTCTCAAACAGCTTATCTGCATCTTTGACTTTTCGCATCTTCATAAACTCACTTAGGATTCTTGACAATTCATACTTCTTAACAGAACATTCCCATGGTAAAGAAGAATAGAAACATTTAATTACTCTGTAATATTTTTTAACTGAATCAAGAAACATCAGCAATATTCTCTAGCAAAAAAAACAGAGGGTATTTTAGTCCAAATTTAGTAAACTTAACGTCCTCCAGTGACAGTTACTTAGAAAACACGGCAAAGAATCTCCTCGGCTTCCACACGGGCTGTACATATCAAGCCACGTGAACTCGTCTTCAACCTTACAACCGACCTTTTCCATTTTCTTATACCCTAAGCTAAAACTTACATAAATCTTGAAACCCCATCTACACATCTTCACAAAATTCTTTCCTTTTTGTGTGATTGTGTTTAAATCCAAACTGGGTAATCAAGTATCCAAGAAAAAAACTATGGCTTCTCAAAATCCAACTCCTCCCAAATTATACCCAGAAGTTATTGATTCAAACCCAGAATCATCTTGTCCATTTCTTACAAATACCCAAAAGAACAAATCATCTTCTTCTATGTACCCAACTATTGACATGAAAGATCTAGCAGAGAATCTATTCCCAGAAACTGAAAACAATCAGCCTAATCAAAATTCCAATTTTGTGTCACTAGAAGAAGTAATTGTCCAAATCCCAGGTGCGATTGTCCATCTGATCGACAAAGAACGTAGCATCGAACTCGCTAGTGGTGAATTCGAGATCGTTCAACTAAAACAGGGCGACAATGTTGTTGCTGTTCTTGCACGTGTCGGAGATCAGATTCAATGGCCTTTAGCGAGAGATGAAGCTGTTGTTAAGCTTGATGAATCTCACTATTTCTTCACTCTTCGTGTACCTTCTGAAGCAAATAATGAAGATGGATACGCAGAGAATTTACTCAACTATGGGTTAACAATAGCTTCGAAAGGCCAAGAAAGGGTGTTAAAGGAGTTAGATTCAGTATTGGAGAAGTACAGTGCGTTTAGAGTGGAGAAAGTGAAGAAGGATAAAGGGGTTGCAGAAAAATGGTGGATGGCGCCAAAAGATGTTTCACCAGAAGAGATGGAGAAGAAAAAGGAGGATATGGAGAGGAGTTCTGCGGCGTACTGGACAACTTTGGCTCCGAATGTTGAGGATTATAGTAGCAGTATTGCAAGAATGATTGCAGCCGGGTCGGGTCAGTTGATAAAGGGGATATTGTGGTGTGGGGATGTTACTGTGGATAGGTTGAAGTGGGGGAATGATGTGTTGATGAAGAGGATGGGAAAAGGAAGTAACTCTGAGATTAGCTCCGAGGCTATGAGCAGGATGAAAAGGTAGAGTCTTTTTTTCATTCTTCTGTTGAATTTTACTCTTCATTGAGCATTGATTTGCAATATATTACTCCATCCATATCAATTTGTTAGACTGGTTTTAACTTGACACAGAGTTTAAGAATTTTGAATTTTTGTGGTCTTAAACTAAAGACACGTAGAATGTATCAAAATGCTCTTTGATCTTGTGGTAAAACATGTCACGTGGAAAGTTGGAATTAGAAGTTGTCAGAAAGGAAAGAGACATTCTTTTTTAAATGGATTAAAATGGATAGGAATGAACAAATTGAAACGGAGAGAGTACTAGTTTCAAGTGTACCTGAATGGATTTTAGGATTGATATAGTTTACCTCATCTTGTTTGGAATTGAGACGTAGTAATACTTGATTAATATCTCAGCTACTTTGTTGAGTTTGTTACAAATTGATTAGAGTGTCACTTGCATGATCTTTATGCATATTTTCATTCTGTTCCTTTTAGGGTGAAGAAGATGACAAAAATGTCAGAGAAAGTGGCAACTGGTATACTCTCAGGTGTAGTGAAGGTCTCTGGATTCTTCACAAGTCCTATTGTAAACTCAAAAGCTGGTCAGAGATTCTTTAGCCTTCTTCCTGGAGAAATTGTTCTTGCTTCCTTGGATGGATTCAGTATGTGTTTCTACTCGACGAACTGTCTTTTTTAAGTTAGTTGAACATTTTCATTTATCTGTTGTGTGTGAATTGAGGGGAATAAAATCCACTTACTGTGTTCATAAGAAGAACAGAACTACTATGGTTTTTTTCTTTCTAGACTCCTGATATTATTCGTTTTGCTACATTATAACAGATAAGGTTTGTGATGCCGTTGAAGTGGCCGGAAAGAATGTGATGTCAACAACCTCAGTAGTGACAACTGGTCTTGTTCAACAGAGGCAAGTTTTGTTTTGTTGCTAAAGATGGAGGTTAAATGAAAACTGTATTAGCAAAGAATTGGAAGTTCTCATAGTGATTAACTCACACTGTGGTTCTTCCGGTCGGATATTATGTTAGATGGAAGTTGTTATTTACTAAAAAAGGACACGGTTTTAGTGTAAACCTTCCAATTTCTTTTGAAGTTCTCTTCCATAAATATGAGAACAAACATCAGGAAAACCACAACCATCACTTTAGATAATTGTAGTAATAGACTTATTGTATCCCAGAACTGCTTCCCGACAATTTTGGGCAATAAATCTTTCGAAGAAGAGTCCTATAAGCCTCAGCTCTTTTTTGTTTTAGGGTGTGTTTGGTAGAAAGGAAAATGTTTTCAGGGAAGTAAGTGAAAAAAGTCTTGTATCTCGGTACGTAAACAGATTTTAATTATGCAAGGTGGAGTAGGGGTAGGGGTAGGGTTGGTGGGGATGGGGTGAAGATGAGGTCTATCAGACACAATCGACATGGAATGTCACTGGTGGAACCTGCTTTCCTTCCTTTCATTAGGAAACTCATTTCCTAAGAGACTTATTTGTTAAAGAAAATGTTTTTCAAAATTTTTAACCGAACATGGAAAATGAATCGAACAGGCCCATATCTTTTCGTCGTCTTACTTTCTGCATCCATTTCTCAGTATGGTTAAACTTATGTTGATGCAGGCATGGTGACCAGGCGGCACAGATGACACGTGAAGGATTCGATGCTGCAGGGCATGCTTTAGGGACTGCGTGGGCTGTGTTTAAGATTAGAAAAGCTCTGAATCCAAAGGGTGCTATCAAGCCTACCACAGTTGTAAAAGCTGCTGCTCAGGCTAACCTTGCTAAATTGAAGAGCAAGCAGAAGTAAATAGGATATGGATGTTCCACTTGCCATCTCTAACTTCCTCAATCACTTAGTTTTATTTATTGCTTAATTAGAGAATGTCTTTGCGTGTGAGCTACTTTGAGAGAAAATGATGTAATGTATGTCAACTTTGAATTTGCAGGAATGATATTGGCTTTATTGCTATAGTCATTTGCTAGTTGGCAACTTAATTTGTTGAGACCTCAAGATTTTAGTTGGTGTTTGGTTGAAAATTGGAAATGGAAAAAAGAAGTAGCTGAAATTGAAGTTAAAAAAATACAATTTGTAACTTAAAAGTCTGTGTTTATACATGCATTTCACTTGGAAAAATATTTTGATGTTTAAAGACATAAATACACACATGCTTAAATCAGACACTTTTTACTTCAAAGAATTATGGGCAGTGAACAGCAAATATAGAAGGGAAAACGCAAATTTAACCCTTTTATATATGCATGGGTGGCTCAATGCCTTTAAAAATCGAAGGACCTAATTTTTTAGTAATACGTAATAAATTATTAAAAGCCTTCTTTAACAAAAAGAATATACTATATTTTTTATTTATTTGTCATTTTTTTAGTTTGTTTCGAAACATCAAAGAATGTTTCTTTTTTATGAATCAATTTTTAAATTTAACATCCACATGTTTAAGACCACAAAATTAAAAAATATTTAGATATATATATATATATATATATATATATCTTTAGTTTAAGACCATAAAATAATAATAAAAAATTATTAAAAAGAAAAAAATAACTTGAATTTCAGATATAATAAAATAATTAAAATTTAGGCTTCCACCTGTATATATGTTATAATTTTGTTCTACTCCAAGATATGAGCAAGTTTCAACTTGGATTAAATGGACTCCACATCCAAATATGTGGGGGGGGGGGGGGG
>JAJOOR010018644.1:0-24705 GCA_036250505.1 Solanum acaule
TTGTAATCATCTTTAGTCATCACATAAGTTCACATTAGCCTTTACTAGACTCTTATGTAAACATCTTACCATAATAGCTCATATGTGTTCATAAGTAAGTAACAATCCTTTCACCTTAGAAACACTTAGCAAGTGAGTAAACCTTTCACTTTACATTACATTATAATCATGAGAACTACCTTTCAATCATATAACAATCATACCATAACATACATACATACTTCATAGCTAATTCAAGTGTAGAGGGTTAAAGATGAGGAAACTAGGTCATCAACACCACAACAACAAATTAGGTATATCATCATTACCATCTAAGTAATTCAACTTTCATACTTGAGTTCAAAGAAGAACCAACCTTCATACCTTCTTGCCCTTCATGGGACATTCATACTTCAATTACCCAACAATTCATAACCAATACATAATACAAGGTAATTCATGAAGTAATAACATAATCAACATCAATATAAACGATTGGCATATTCCCTTCATAGCCTTCAAGGCTTTATTCAAAGACTCAACCCTAATTTCATAGAAATTATACATAACCTAGGGTAGAATCATCATACAAACATGAATTACATAACATCACATTTAGTTCATAGCCTTCAATCAATATCCAACACAAGCTAGGGTTAGAATTAGGAAGAGAAGGAGAAACATGAATCTCATGGGGAATTCTTCAAGAAACTACCAATACAACATAAATTCATCCATAATTGTTCATATAACATCAATCAAAGTCAGTTTATAACATCAATTTCACTTTAGAAAGAAGACCCACGTTTTTGGATTGAAACCTAGAATTTGAGATTTTGAAATTCATCTTGAAGGGGCCTCTTAGGGAAAGGAATCCCAAGAGTGATAAGTAACCATACCTTATTGACGAATTAACCACGAAAATCCAAGTTGAAACCTTGGAGAGTTGGTCTTCTTCTTGAAGCTTCAATCTTCTTCAATGGAGTTCTTGAGAAGATAGAGAGAGTAGAGAGAAGGAGGAACTTTAGGTTTAGATCTTTGGGGTTTTGTGTTTGAGTAATAAAAGTGAGGTAAAGTGACTTAAAAATCATTATATACACGTCCCCTAAAGTACCCTAAATACCCCTCACTTAGTTGGACTCTTTGATGAAGTAAAACTAGATTTCTGAATTTCTTCATTTTCATCGCGGAACAAGTTCGCGATGCAGAGCTGTTCCCAGAAGATATTTGGAATTAAATTTTGAGACAATAGAGTCCGAGACACGACCGCGTCGCGAATTGACTTTTTTCTCCCTGGGGGAGCAAGTCCGCGACGCGCCCTTGTTTCCTCTAGGTGCAATCTACAAGCTGCCTTGGCAGCTTGCTTGGCCAAGGTTGGGGTCCTCCTCGGGGTCCCTTAGGGTGGCCCAGAGGTGTCATGTTCGAACATTTTGACCCTATAAACATATATTTACCTATTTTAAACCTTTTTACAAGATGATACCATCATACGACGCTCCCAAACCTGTCGAAAACCTAAGGACACACTAGGAAACATTCTTCTTAGTTTTCGGACGTCTTGGTCGTTTCTTGACGTTAAAACCTTTACTCTTCCAAACCAAGTCAATTACATTAATCTAGGTTTAGAAACATCATTTTAACTATTTTTAAGTCATTATTTATAAGGTGAGGCTCTAACTTAAGTCATAGAATTTCCTGGGTGTTACAAAGTTATAGATACAACCCTTTAAAACTAACTTTCTCGCCTTAAGGTATGAAATGAAACGACCCTTAGGCACTGCTGAACTACTACTCCACTCTATGACTGGCTCATTAGGAATCTAAAACTTGACAACTCGAGTTCTGCAATCTATGCAGGCATAACAGGCATGAATCCAGTCCATACCTAGAATGACATCAAAATCTACCATGTCTAGCTCAACTAGATCAGCCATGGTGTCTTATTGAATGATGGAAACAGGACAATCACGATAGACTCTTTCTGCTAGAATAGACTCCCCAACATGTGTTACAAAAGACAAACTTGCTCCTGGGTCTAGCAAAGCATAAACTTCAAAAGTAAAGACTTTGATCATACCAGTGACAACATCTGGAGAGTTCTCTTGCTCATGGCAACTTGTGATTGCATAGAGGCGGTTTGCTCCTCCGCCAGTACCAGAAGTAGCTCCCCTAGGTGCCACCCTGTCTGGTGGTGCAACTGATGAAAATTGGGCTCTATTGCCCAGGTTTCCACTACCTTGCATGTTCTTAGGGCACTCCTTCATGAAGTGACCCTCTTGTCTACACTTAAAACAACTTGTCTGGCCATCATAACATTTACCTGGGTGGGTTCTACCACACCTAGCACATGCAGGAGTCAAACTACCTCCTTGTCCCACACTACCTCGGGACTGTGCTGGTCTAGCCTTGAAGTCCTACAAATTCTGGCCATTATAGTCACCTTTATTTCTAGGTGCAGGTGCACTAGCAGATGATGGTCCTGGCCCCTTTTGCTTCTGAAAGGACGAACAAGTCACACTGCCATTCTGCTGCCCAGACTCATTCCCAGTCTTAGCTTTCTGCTTCTATATTCTTCCCTGTCCCTCAACTTCTCTTCTTCAACCTGCTGCACATAAACTATCAGCCTTGAGATGTCTATGTCACCTATCAGCATCGTAGCCCTGCCCTCTTTGTTCGATAAACGACTCAAAACAACAACAAACAAGCTCATTCTGCTGCCCATGTCCTTAACCATTTCAGGAGCATAGCGGGATAACTGGGTGAACTTTAACTTATACTCATGCACACTCAAGAAGTCCTGTTTCAGTGTAAGAAATTCTCGTACCTTAGCCTCCTTCAATTATCAGGGAAATAAACGCCCCAAGAAGGCTTATTTGAAACAAGCCCAACTAGCAAGTGGTGCATTCTCAGGTCTACCCCTTTCAACTGATCGAACCATGTTCTAGCAATATCCTTCAGTTGATATGCAGCTAGTTCAACCCTTCCAGCGTCAGCAACATGCATCACCTCAAAAACCTTCTTCAGTTCCTCAACAAAAATTTTCGGATCCTCAGTAGTGACCAAACCAGTGAAACTTGGAGGATTCATTCTCAAGAATTCACGAATCCTCGAAGTGTCAGCCTCGTCTTGCCTTGGTCCTCTTGGCTGCCCAACCTGGTTAGTCACAGCTTGGCTCAGCATCCGGATAGCCTCATATAATTCGACATTAGTGACCTCGCCTTAAGGTTACATGTTTGGTGCATTAGGTACCCCTTGCTCTTGTAGTTCAATATTTCTCCTAGCTGGACGACCTCGTGCTCCTCTTCATAGAGGCATAGTTATCAGAAACATGCACAAGCACGAATTAGAGGGAAACTTTTAGAGATAAACTCTAATACACGAGATGGATATGAAGGAAGTGAAGAATTTCCTAAATTTTATAGCCTCCTAATTATAGATGTGGCGCGCTTCACACAGATAACTAGGACTCTACAGACACAGCTTCATAGACTTCGCAGGACTCTCGAACCTTGGGTTTTTATACCAAGTTTGTCACGCCTCGAGTCTACACCCTGGGCGGGACTGGCACTCGAAGACCATTGCTGGCCCCAAACGAATCCTTGGCCTGGCTTTTTGAACTCATCGGAAGACTTACTCAACCAAATAAGTTTAAGCAATAACCTAAAGAAATAACATCTTAGCCAAATTGGCAACTTAAGTCTCATAGAAAAACATCTGCCATACAAAGATGAGAGACTCATAACTAACTGTCTGACTGTCTATGAAGCCTCTATAATACTGAGATGGATATTGGGACAGACCCCACAACATCCTAATAAAGAAAAACTAGAAAAGCGAATAAAAGAGTCCTTTGGAATGCAATGAGGCTCACTACTGACCCTGGAGTGCTCAACTAGATCAACGGCGTACTGGATGCCGATCCTGGTTACCTGCGTTTGCATCATAATAAGATGCAGGCCAACTGGCATCAGTACATTGAATATATGAGTATGTGAGTTGAAATTCTAAACAACAACTTAAGCTTAAAAGGAGTACAAAGGAAAACTTACCTTGGCTCTGTTCAACTCATGAATAACTGAACTCAATGTAAAGCAATAAGACACATACAATGTATATAAAGCTTGTAAAACAGTGTAGAAAACTTAGCTCGTTAAAGATAAAGCAATGACAAACTCAACTTTGCTTATATATAAAAGTAATATAACTTTAGTGGGAGATTCTTTAACCGACAACCACCACTATGAGCCCTAGTGATGATACAATGTTTTACCTCACGTTGCCCAAGGACCATCCTATACCTTGCCGTAATATAGGACCTTACTTAACTTAGTGGATCCACTAGCTTAAATTACGTGATCATCTAAAAAGTATGTCCCGTTAAATCCCATGTTGGCTACATGGTTCTTATGGAGAGTTGAGTTAATATGAACTCGCATCCCCAATTCGGTGCTCAATACTACTCCCAAAATATACTTTAGCTCATATATGTTTTAAACACCTCTTTCTTTAGTTTGAGATAGTTGCTCAAAGTTTAGCCCAAAGGCTCTTTTGGAATTGATGTTCCCTTTACTGAAAACTAGCCCAAATGCTCTTTTGAAAATCATAGTTCCTTACTTGCTCAAATGTGAAAACATTTATAAACTTCTTTGGGAATACTTAGTTCCCTAATAACTTTTGAGAAATGAAATCAACTTTGTACTCTTTACTTTACTTGAAACTTGAGCCTTAAAACGAAGTTTAAACGTTTAATAAAGACTCTTGAAAACTTTAAGAAACTTTGCTTTGACTTGCTTCTTAACTTCTAGATTTGACTCTTAACTTCTTTGAATTTGATCTTAACTTTCCTTGAATTGGATTATGGATTCAAGGTTCATGATCTGATGTTTATGGATGATTTCATGATGTTTAGATGTACCTTAGAGTGTTGGAATCGACTAGAAAACATAGGTACATTGCTTAGGAAACAATTACGAAAAGGTGGGGAACGAATGGGGAGAATTGGCGTCCCTGGCGCTCTGAGAGGCGCGGGGCGCCAGCCCTCAAAGTTCAGAGAACTTTCTGTGGCACTTTGGCTGGTGCGACGCACCAGAGGACAAAGTTCAGAGGAACTTTTGTGGCGCTCTGGCAGGCGCAGCGCCACATGCCTTTGCCCAGAAAAATCCCCGATTTCTCTCATTCGTTTTTCATCTCTAAACCCTTTAAACTTCAATGGTTCCTTCCCCAAACACTTAGGATCAATAGTACCCTCAACATATAATAGATTTAACTCAAAAATTCACCCGGAAAAACGAATCAAATCAACAAGAAACTTCAACAACACAACCAATCAAGAACTTAACGATGTCCTTCAAGAACTTCACTTTTTAACATGTAAACAACCCAAAATCGCTGCCCTTCCGAATGACCTAGAATATAGTCTACGCCACTCTTTCTTGGCTAGTCTAGTAGACTATATTCGCCAAACAAGTTGGTGTGTGGGTGAACTAACCCATCACTAAAGATCTCACATACCTTAATAGGGATCGCCCCCGACGAATTCCACTCCAAAATCTTGACGTTCTTGGCGATCTCTTGGCTTTTCTCCCTTTCTTTCTTCTTTTCTCTCTTTTCCAAGCCCTAAGCGTAGTTATCAATTCTCCAAACTGACTAAGTCATGTTTTTACCCCAATAAATCCCTAAAAACGAATTAGGAAATTAATTAGAGAAAAGACTACTTTGCCCTTCCCTAAATCCGGATTGGGACTTTCCTCAATCCAACAACCCAACTTCTGAAAGACATATCTCACTCATACGATGTCAAAATCGTGCAAACGCATCGGCATTGGAAAGCTCTTCCCAAGGGATTTCCAACCATATCAAGAACTACTCCTAACTCATTCTGAGCTAGGAGTTATGGTCGTTTGAAAATGACCAAAACTCACTTTTCTAACTTAGACAAATTTTCTAGATTTTTCTTATTCTTTCCAAAAATAAGTATTTTCAGATTTTAAACTCTTTCTAGTCATTTCTAGGTGTGAGATGTTACATCTATACTCCAAGTAGGCTAAAAAAACAAGTGTTCACTCCTTATCATGATTTTAGCTTAGGGTTACAACTAATTCATTGGTGTGCACTCCTAACCATTAGACCTTTTGGAAAGATTACTCTCTTCAATATGGTTTTATAGAAGACGAACATAGTATAGGTTGAAGTCTCTCCGTCTTTAGAAAGAATCAAGCCACATGTGAGGGGTCCTCAGAGGCGGATACCTACCTTTATAAGTGGGGGTGCACGTGTACCTGTTAACTTCGAAAAAAATCATGTGTATATATGTATATCTATCGTGAGAACTGATAGAAATTAGTATATAATTAAAAGTGCACCCATGAAAAGTATATGAGTGTTCTTGTTTTCTTGGTACAAGGTAGGGGAACCACTTGCTGCAAGACCAAGGTTCAAATCTAGCTAAAGTGTTATTTCATTATTTTTATATTAAAATTTTACTTAGAGATCATATTTGATGCACCCAAAATCTGTAAATTCTGGATTCACCTTTGGAGCGAATACATGTGTTGCAAATATATTATTAAGTAATTAAAAATATGTTGTGCTTTAGTTCTTTAAATTTAATTTTAGATAAGATTATCACATACTTCAACAATCCCTAAAAGAAGATAAAGCTTTAATTAATTAGAATTATCATGAATATATTTGATATCTTTTTTCGATAATAAGGAGCATGTTTAAACTATTGTTGATTATATTATACATGAATATATTTCTGAGTATAAATTAAAGAAAAAGATATGATATGGCTGATAATATGAATTTAATGGATCAACTTGCGATTATATGATCCTAAATACATTTTATGTTTTTGTCCAAAATAAATATAAGTTATAGTTGTAAAAACATAAAATTTCATTCGTTACTTATCCTCTCTTATACGTACATCAATTGTTCGAACTTTTGATCCTTCGCTAAAAGACTTTATTTTAGATAAAATTGTCTTTTCATCATTTCTCTTAAATTATTATACATTATTTTAATATTATATATTACATATTGATGTTAATAAACATAATATACTCATTGAATAGGTAGGAGTCTTAATGTGGATAAAAAGTACTCCCTGAGTTCATTTTCACTTTATCACAATTTGATTTGACACACCTATTAAGAAAATAATTAATGATATAGGTACTCTACCAAACTATTCCCTATTAAATGATGTATTGAAAAATGATTTAGAAAATAAATAGTTAATGCTAACGGTAAACCTATAAAAAAAATTATTGTCTTTTCTTGATATATCAAAAGTGACAAGTAAAAAAGAATATTTATTTTAGGAATAATTGACAAGTAAAAGTGAACGGATGGAGTATGTGACGTACAACTTAAGATTAGAAGTCCACATCGTCAAAATACAAGAGAGACGTTGGTATATAAGTAAGCATACCTTACCAATTAGGAACGCATTTTAAAATCGTGCGGGCCTAGGCCCAAAGCTGACAATATTACTAGTGAGCTGGACCGTTACAAAGTAATTAAAAGATAATAATAAGTAGGAGTTCTAACGTTATAAAGAGTAAATTTTAGGTTTAACAAACATAAATATCATATTTGTATGTTATAGTTATAGTTTGCATAATTGAGCTCCATAGCAAATTTTATGTTTGCTATGGAGCATCAGATTTGTATAAATCGTATGCAGATATTCGCTTGTATAAAAGCACAACAATTGTATATGTATATCGGTTAGATAATTGTATATATGTAACTACTATGTATACGTTCAATGATTGTGTTTGTATATCTGCATAAAATTTGAATTTGTATACAATTGAATTGAAACAAAACATTTGTATATCAAATCTCTCTCTTGCTTTATACAACACAAATTATGCATTGTAATTTGTATAATTTGTATTTGTATAAAGCGAGAAAGAGAGAAAGGCAAAAGAGGACTGATAGGGAAAGATCTGTATTTGTATAACTCTAAGTGTATAGGACGGAAATATATGTATTTGTATTTGTATATACAATTTTCTCTCACTTTATACAAAGATAAACACAATTTATACATTTGTGTTTGTATAAAGTGAGAGAGGCGAGGCAGAGTGGCGAGCAAGATTCTCTAGAGAGAATGGCGAATGACAAGTGTTTGCTACATATTACAATTAAATGAAATTGTGGTTATAAGCTTTAATTTTGCATTAATAGTTTGCTATTTTATACAATTTTCCCTTTTTGTTTCACATTAAGAGTCTTTCACCTTTTTAGACTCTTAATATGGAAAGTTTTATAACTCTTAACTGTGGTAGTTTATGGAATCTTCAAGTCACATCTTTGTAATTGACTTCAAAATACTAAAATTATTGAAAGCCAATAGCAATAAATATGTATCTTCTGATTTTACAGCCAAAATCATTCAGAAAGCCACAGTTTCATTTGTATGATGAAGACATATCATATGTAATGTGACTTTCAATTGATAGTGTGATTTTTGTAACCTCACCCTCTCTAAATGGCCCTAACTATCAATTTATTCACCTTCATGCTATCCATGACACTCACGCCAACGAGGAAACGTTTAAAAAAAAGGATTGATCGATTTTTAGATTGACAAACTTTTAAAAGAAATATTCTATTTCATGTTTTAGTTAATAAACTCTACTAATGTAATATTTTTTAATTTTATTTCGCGTGAGTTTTAACTTAATTTATTACAAATATTTGTGTTATATTATTGTACTCATATATAATGTAGTTTATTTTTTGTTTACTTTTTCTTTTTTAATCAATACATGTGAAGTAACTTTTTGTTTTTATCAATGCATGTGAACTTCACTTTTCTTTTGTCAGCTGCAACTTCATGTGTCTCTGTAAGGTGGCAGACCCATAAGCAAAATTGGGTGCACGTAGATGTGAATTGTAACGACCTGTTTCCGTCGTTAGGGGAAAGCCAATGGGGAAAGAATTTGGATCAGAAAACTTTTGAGTAGTGACTTGAAAATTCCTAGCCTAGTTCAGATTTGGATGAAAGAGGTTCAATAATGAATTTGATTACATGAGTGGATAACCAAGACGTTAAAGAGCCCGTACGACATTACAGAATTGAATTTAGGCAAGTAGAACTCTCGAAACTGATCTTAGCGTGAAAGGGTAGTTTTGAACGTCAATGGTTGAGGGTGTGTTGTAAAATGGGGGTTTGA
This sequence comes from Solanum acaule, assembly GCA_036250505.1. Lineage (NCBI taxonomy): Eukaryota > Viridiplantae > Streptophyta > Magnoliopsida > Solanales > Solanaceae > Solanum > Solanum acaule. Next base: position 9,174 of record JAJOOR010018644.1, read on the forward strand.
AACTCAAATTCCGAGGTTTTATCTCCGTGTAACCGTCTAGGCGGGATTTATCCCGCCAAGGAGGGATCGCTGTGGCGGGCCAATCACGACTTAAGTCTGTGAAAAACCCTATTTTCATTATTTTTTTTGCAAACTTCGTTCTTAAGAGTTAGGAGACGACCCAGGATGAATTCTTGATAGTTTTCCACGACTTTTGGTGCTAAAGGTAAGGATTTTACTCCCCTAATCCATTTTTTGATCCGTGGAACGTAAATTCATGGGTAATTATCATTGGGGGGAGGGTTTTGGCCTAAAGTTGATGGTGGGGAAAAGCCCTAGCTGCACCTTAGGATCATGGGTTTGGTCTTGGGTTATTGGGTTGTTATAATCCGGATAATTAGACCTTAATTTATTGATCCTTGCATATATTAATTGTTGTAGACCTAGAACAAGCGAAACAAATCCGGAAAGGGATGATTCATGTACCTTAGGAGGATTCAAGCTTGGTTTCTAGGTACGTGATGGTTTAATTTCATGTTTGTGTTAATTGCTTCTTTGTAATGCATGCATGTATGTGAATGAAGCACTATTGATCAAACCTAATGTAAATGAGTATGAATGAACCATTGTATGCCATGAATCGACACTTGATTATATGATTATGAGAATGTACATTATGAGTGTAATTGTGATTGTGCTTATGTTGATTGGATCGGGTGTCACGTTCCGACACATACATTAGATCGGGTGTCACGTTCCGACACATGCATTAGATCGTATGTCACGTTCCGACACATACATTGGATTGGGTATCACGTTCTGGCACACTAATTGGGATTGGTTGTCACGTTCCGACACATAAACAGTTTGGGTATGAGTTCCATGAGAGGACCACTATGTTGTCATATCTAATTGTTATTGAGAATATGAAATTGTACATTGCTCTTGAAACGGTAATTGTATATGTATTCTGTATATGCGTGTTTACTATGCTGTGACTGCTTATATATATATTGTGGTTACTGGAATAGCCGTGTGATCCTACCAGTACATTGTGGTTGTGTACTGATATTGCACTTGCTTATTCTTTGTTGAGTATAGGACGTCTTTAGGCGGCTATTGATAGACCTCAACTATGAGATCAGTGTCGAGACCGGATTTCAAGGGTGAGCCAGTTCTTTCAGGCTGCCATGGGTTCCTTCATTTTGCTTAGTCCATTCTTTTCAGACTTAGACATGTTTTAGTATTTTGCTTATGTTTGGTTTGGGTTGTACCCCTTTTCCTTAGACTTGTTAAACTTTAGATGTTTTGGTGCAATGACTTTCAGGAACAAAATCTTGTGTACCTTTTGGTAATGTCAAAACTAGGGCAGTAGTCAACCTTGTTTTCAATTCCTCAAAACTTTTCTCACAAGCTTCAAACCATTGAAATTTCGTTGTATTCTGAGTCAATGGGGATGAAATAGACGAAAACCCCTCGACGAACCTTCTATAATATCCAGTCAATCCCAAGAGACTCCTAATATCAGTTAAAGATGTGTGTCTAGGATAGTTCTGCACTGCCTTAATCTTTTGACTGTCATCTTGAATCCCATCATCTGAAATAATGTGGCCTAAGAATGCCACTGACTCAAGCCAAAACTCACACTTAGTATAGAATTTAGCTTACAACTCTCTATTCTTGAGAGTTTGAAGAACTACTCTGAGATGACTAACATGATCCTCCTCATTCCTCGAATAAATCAGAATGTCATCAATGAGTACAATAACAAACATATCTAGATAAGTCTTAAACACTATGTTCATAAGATCCATGAATGCTGCTGGAGCATTAGACAAACCAAAATACACGACTAGAAACTCATAATGACCATATCGGGTCTTGAAAGTTGTCTTAGGAATGTCACTTTCTCTTAACTTATGATAGCCAAATCTGAGGCATATCTTAGAAAAACAAGTGGCACCCTGAAGTTGATAGAAAAGATCATCAATTTTCAGAAAAAGATACTTATTCTTGATAGTAACCTTGTTCAACTAACGGTAATCTATACACATTATAAGAGAACCATCTTTCTTCCTCAAAAATAAGACTGGAGCGCCCCAATGTGAGACACTTGGTCAAATGAAACCTTTCTCAGGAAGGCCTTTCAACTGCTCTTTTAACTCTTTCAACTTAGCTAGAGCTATTCTATATGGCAGAATAGAGATAGGACGGTATCGGGAAGAATATCTATACAAAAGCCTATTTCTCTCTCAAGAGGGACTCCAGGAAGATCATCTGGAAACTCACTCACAACTAGAACTGACTGAATATGTGGTGTCTGAACACTAGAGTCATTAACTTGGACTAAGTGATAGATGCACCCCTTGGAAACTAACTTTCTCGCCTTAAGGTACGAAATAAAACGACTCTTAGGCACTGTTGAATTTTCCTTAAAGTATGAAATAAAACTAACTTTCTCGCCTTAATGTTTGCAAAAGACTTCTCAAAGTACTCGAAAGAACTCTCAAGACTTAACTCTTAACTCTACCTTGAATTTGAATTATGAATTCAATATGATGATTCATGTTATGAATGATTTCTAGATGTTTAGAAGTAATGTAGAGTAGATAGAATGAAAGGGAGTAAAAGTACCCTTTGAAAGAACTCAGACGGGCTAAGCGACAAAAAACGGGTTGGGACAAGCGACCCTGGTGCAGGGCGCCATCCCTTGTACTACAGAGCATCTCTGTTGGCCCAATGCCCAATGGTGAGGCGACGCTCTAGCCCTTGCCCAGAAAACCCCGACAAATTTCTTTCTCGTTTTTTTATACTAACTCGCCTAGAATCAAATGGTTTCGTCCCCACTCACTTAGATTCGAATACCCAACATATGTACATGATAATCAACTCAAAACAACCTTCAAATTACTAATACTCATCTCAAGAATTCATCAAAACCCCAACAATCAAGATTACAAATGGAATTTCAAGAAAACTCATCAAGAACTCAAATCCTTCAACCTCAAGAATGAAATTACATTAAAAATAGCATGATTGACGTGTGGGTTAACAAACCCAACACTATGATAACTTACATACCTCTTAGGGATCAAAACCTTGGGGAAACAACCCTCGATCCACAAGAAATCTTGATGAACGCCTTAAACCTTTCCCTCTTTTCTCCCCTTTTCTCTTCTTGAACTTTCTTCTAAAATCATAAGCGTATTTTGGGATAATGAAAATTGACCCGAATCAAATATGACCCCAAAATATTACTAATTTTGTTTTAATCTGATTGGGTAAGGAAAATACTAAAATACCCCTCATAATTTCAGGTAACTTTCCTTACTGGACAGATTGAATTCAAATGGGAATATCTTCCTCATACGAGCTCAAAATGTAGAGAACTCAGTGGAGTTGGAAAGAGGATTCCAAGACCTTTCATTTGATATCTTATGGGCCATCTAGCTCATCCTGGTACTGAAAGTTATGGTCGTTTGAAGTTGACTCAAAACTTACAACTTAAGCATAACTTGCAATATTTTAGATTTTGCTATTTCCAATTTAGTTCTTTCTAATTTTAGCTCTTTCAAGTACCAAGGTGTTACAAAAATAAACTCATATGAATAGAAAATTACTTTTAAAGCTCCAAACTTTAATACTTTATTAGATCATACAATGGACTACTTTATTAATAGCATATCTACATATAATATATTAATATGTGAGTGCACAAAATATAAATTACTAACATTGCAATCTCCAATAGTCGATAATTATTATGTTGAGCTATTTTTAATAGTACTCTTATTTTTGTTTGCATTGTTAATTAATTGCTTAAACTTGATCTCAACAACAAGGCCGAAGCTATGGATTGGACACCCTTCACCGAAAAATTACATGATATATATAGGTCAAATATTACTTTTTTAAATCAAATTTGAGCCCGAAATTCATTTATTCAATCATAACTACATGTTTGCCTGGACCAACTTTAAAAAGGAAAGTTAGCCCAAATATATCAACACCCTTTTTATTTCTCACCCTATTTTTAACACTTTCCCTATCATTTGTTTCCAAATCCTCCTCTTTCATATTCTTCTCTGCGCCGCCTTCATGATTTTCCTTTGTCTCCTTTAGATCATTAGCATTCAACCATGGTGGTGTACCACTACACATCTTCAACAACTTAAATAGGTATTGCTCCTCCTTATCTTCCTTCTCTTTTATGTTTCTAATCTCTCATTTATCTTGGTTTAGTATGTTTTGATTTCTGGAGCTAACACCGTTTCTAGCTGTGGATCCAATTATGCTGCTCTCGATCTTCCTCTTTATGACAATGGACGATGTGCTTGGGATGTATAGTCCGCGACTTTTGCCGATTTCCTAGCAGGTAGCTCTTTATTTCTCGCCAATTTTAAGCACTAGTATTGGAAAAAACTTGAGGTGTACATATAAAATCTTGCGAGACTCACCACATCTTGATTAATGTAACTGTGGTCCATACTGGCTATTTATGTCTTTTATCTTTCTTTTCTTGATTCTCAAACTTGCGATTTGTGCTTTGTCCATGTTTAGAATTCTTTTGCAATTAGCTGGTAGTTGTTCAAATTGCTTGTATTCTCGTACCTCCGACTTACTGTAAGCATTATTAGCAATGACATCTGCTAGCTGATTTCCTTCCCTGTATAAATGTTGAACTTTGAAGCTGTTTTGTTCCACAATTTGTCTTGCTTCTTCCACTATGTGTAATATCTCCCATGGTATTTTCCATTCCCTAATTATCATTTTCATGATTCCTAGTGATCTATTTCTAGAATAACCTTCTTGAGCTTGTTTTTTATACAGTACATTAGCCCTCTTAGTACTGCTGTCACGTCAAATATTACTTTATATTGATATATTAAGCATTTTGAACACCCTAAACAACAACAATGAGTCGTAGATCAGTGGCAAAAAAGTGTCCAATATGTACACAATACCGAAGTTGGAATCACTGCATCTATGTTTTGTATATTTTGTTTAATGTGGTCTGCTGTAAAACGGTTAATTAAATGAAATGAAATAATTTGTTGTATATAGAGTGGAAGCTTAGTGGCAACAGTGTGAAGAAGTTTGTATGCTATTGAGGTTCAATTCCACATGGCCACATTTTTTTTCTATGTTGGCTTTATTTTGGACACCCTTCACGAATTTTTTGCCTACGCCACTGCTCACCAATATATTTGTGCTAATTCCAGTACTTTTTATCATGAGTTTAACTTAAGGTTATGAATAATTCACTCCTAACCCTTTGCCTTCCTAGAAAGGGAGAGAAGACTCGAATCACCCAAATTTTTCAACATGGTATTAGAGATGGCGAACATTATAACTATGTTGAAATCATTCTATGTCCAAAACGAATCAGGCCACATGTGAGAAATGTGTGAGTTGAAAACATTATTTAGTAATTAATTAAAAATATGTGCTACTTAATCAATCAAACATAATTTTAAATGACATGGTCACACGCTTCAACATTTTCAAAGAAAACATAAAGTTTTAATTACGAAGTAAGAATTTAAATAAAATAAATCTCATGAGAAAATAAATTAAAGATGTGGTCAACATATATACATAAAACTAGACATGGTCATTCCATAAAAGCCCTTTATGAACCAACATTATTGGTGGGAGTGAAAAAATTCAAATGTTAAGTTTTTCTCTACCTTTCACACTATATATATAATCCTTCTCGAAGTCTTTTATTTCACCAAATCCCCATTTCTCTCTTTCATTTGCTTTCTCTATTATTTTTTTTGCTCTCTCCCAATTGCCAATTCTCATGCTAAAAATGTCCCCCCTCCTCCTTCTCCCCCTCCCCCTTTCCCGGCTCCTTCCCCTCCTTGTGTTCGTAAGGAGGCTACACCAACTGCTGACACTGAGATCTTAGGGGCTTATGGGAGTAGCGCCTCCATCCACTCAATCAATGCTCCTTGTAGAAAGACGGGAAGCATGCTGAATGTTGGGGAAGGAACATCTGTGGTTTGGGAAAAAATGCCCAATGTTGAAGCTTTTGGAGCAACAGTAGCAGCGGACGCATCAACATTGACATCATTGGAGTTTTCATCAGGTGTAAGTGGTTCAAATGATGGTGAACATGATGACCAGTCAGAATCCCCATCCCAGTTAGGAACATACGAACTCACTTCCGGATGAGAATGCATGTGAATGATCAACGATGTCAGCGTATCAAACACAATTTCAAATACATATCAGGTTCTCATGCTCTCTGACAGTTCTAGTGATTCTGGTGCAGGTGCAAGTGGAGGCACAAGCGCAAATGCAGGTGCAACAAGTTCATAAACTGCACCTACATCTACGCTTGTGCCTCCACCTGCACCTGCACAAACACAAGCACCAGAATCACTAGAGCTATTAGAAAGCATGAGAAATGCTATGTATGTGAAATTGTGTTTGATACACTGACACCGTTGATCATTCACATGTATTCTCATCCGGATGTGAGTTCGTATGTTCTTGACTGGGACGGGAATTCTGACTGGTCATCATGTTCACCATCATTTGAACCACTAACAACTGATGAAAACTCCAACAGTCTCAATACTGATGCATCCGTTGTTGCTGCTCCAAAAGCTTCAACATTGTGCCTTTTTGTCCGAACCACATATGTTCCTTCCCCAGCATTCAACATGCTTCCCCTCTTTCTAGGAAAAACATTGACTGAGTGGATGGGGGCGCTACTCCCATTAACCCCTAAGATCTCAGTGTCAGCAGTTGGTGTAGCTTCCTTGTGAACACAAGGAAGGGAAGGGGCATGAGGATATTGGGGAGAGGGAGGAGGAGAAAGGGGGACATTCTTAGCATGAGAGTTGGCCATTGGAAGAGAGAAAAGAAATATTAATAGAGAAAGCAAATGAAAGAGAGAAATGGGGATTTGGTGAAATAAAAGACTTAGAAAAGGATTATATATAGTGTGAAAGGTAGAGAAAAAGTTAACATTTGAATTTTTTCACTTCCCACCAATAGTGTCGGTTCACAAAGGGCTTTTATGGAATGATCATGTCTAGTTTTATGTATATATTTTGACCACATCTTTAATTTATTTTCTCATGAGATTTGTTTAATTTAAATTCTTACTTCCTAATTAAAACTTATGTTTTCTTTGAAAATGTTGAAGCGTGTGACAATTTCATTTATATTATGTTTGACTGATTAAATAGCACATATTTTTAATTAATTACTTACTAATGTTTTCAATTCGCACATTTCTCACATGTGGCCTGATTCGTCTTGGAGATAGAAAGATTTCAATATAATTATAAATTGCACTATCTTATTTTATTGCTTATGATATTAGGGAAAATACGTTTTTTTATTTATTTAATTATATCTTCAACATGTTTGCCTTTTCATCTCGGCCTAATTTCCTACTATGGGTCAAACACTTGGAAATAATTGGTGGGGGCGAGACTTGAAATCAGGATTAGAACTGCCTATGATGATGAATGTTGAAGTATGTAACCATCTTATTCAAAAAATTTAAGTCATAGAGAAACACATGACTTACGGTTCCTTACATTCTGACCTTATTTTTTATCATGGCCCAAACACATGAAAAATCTTTTTTAATGAAGAGCGACAGTTCGACTCGAACCCTAAACTAGAATAATATATTTTGATACAATGTTGAAGTGGATGAACATATGATTTAAAATTTTATATATTAGAGTAAAACTGAATTATATTTTCAATACACCCTCACCTCTCGACCTAAATTCTTTCTTATGAGACAAACACGTGGAAATAATTGATGGAGGCAATACTTGATAAACTCTGGACTAGTACTACCTACTATAATACAATATTGAAGTATATGACCATCTCATTTTGTGATATCTTTGATATACTTACACATATGCTCACTCAAGTCCTGACTTACTGTTTGTTCATAGGTCAAACACATGAATATTCTTGTTTAGTAATAGGTGGTGGTGTGATGGTGACACTCGAACCCTAGACCAGTATTGCTTACTTTGATATATACCATATTAAAGTGTGTATGTATCTCATTTTAAAAATTTAAGTTATTAGAGATAATATATTTTTATTTATTTCTTAAACTCTGTGTCTAGTCAACGTAGTTTCTGACTTGTTCACTTGATATAGGTTCTAGGCATGGTTGTAAATACAACAATGGCTACTCTGGCAAAACATGGAAATTTGCAAAATCCACAACTAAATGTTTATCATGTGGCATCATCATCTATAAGTCCTCTCTCATTTTGTCAATTTTTTTTACTATTCCTATGATTTTTTCAAATTATTTCCTTTTGTTAATTCAAAAGGAGATAAATTTGAGGTTAAAAAAATGAGATTTTTTGACAAAATATCAGATTTTGAAAATTATATTTGGGAGGTATTATCCGAGCAGCATGAAGTACAAGATGGAAAAGAGCTTACAAAGATCCAACTACGTTTAATTAAAAAGAAGGTGGAATATTTGAAGAATTTCAGCAAACTTTATGAACCCTACTTTTTCTACAAAGGCTGGTACGTGTGATATTTAGTTTATCATTTTTGAATTAATAATATTTATGACACGATCAATACATGACTCTCATATTTCCTAAATGAAATATTTTATAGTGACATAAATGAATTAAGACAGAAAGAATATGTCATTACTAAAATATCATGAGAAATGGATGTGTAATTGCTAAAAAAATTATCTTTTTAACTTTTACTCAATGTTCAGTATTCGTATTAAGACCTGATTATTCCATAATTTTTTTTTTCTTTTGCTAGGTTTGACAATGGCAATGTACGAAAGCTAATGGGAGACATGTCTGAAGAAGAAAAAAGAAGCTTTGAAATTGATGTGAAAAAAATTAATTGGAAAAATTATATTGAAAATACCCATATTCCCGGTGTACAAAAATATGTACTACAAGGTAAAAGGGTAAATTAATTCTTAATATTGGAACAATTAATTAAGAGTATTTGTTTATTCTTTGTTTGATAAACATTTAATTATTCAAGATTATATTTCAATTATGATTGTAATATTATTGTGTGTACTTGTTTGTTGTTTAATAAAAAAAGATTGTTTGCCACTGATTCCTATTTTATTCTGCAGGATTATTTTAGATTTTAATTTTCTGAGAGTATAATGCTATTTCATTCTAGGGTTTGGAATTAAAATTTTAAGGTCAATCTTTAGTCTTGTATACAATAATGAATGTAAAATGAACTAAGATAACAATTATTATTAAATAGAAGAATAATGAGTTGTTACAGGTTGTTATCAATCTTTTACTCTAATTTCTATTAACATTATTAATTAATTGCATAAACTTAATTTCTTCACCTATAAATTTGTGCTAATTAGCAATTATATACTCCAAGTAGGCTAAAAAAACAAGTGTTCACTCCTTATCATGATTTTAGGTTAGGGTTACGACTAATTCATTGGTGTCCACTCCTAACCTTTGGACCTTTTCGAAATAGTTACACTCTTCAACATGGTATTAGAGAAGACAAACGTAGTATAGATTGAAGTCTCTCCGTCTTCAGAAAGAATTAGGCCACACGTGAGGGTTGCTCAGAGGTGGACACCTACCTTTATAAGTGGGGGTGCACGTGTACCTGTTAACTTCAGAAAAAAATCATGTGTATATATGTATATATATCTCGAGAAACTGATAAAAACTAGGATATAATTAACAGTGCACCCATGAAAAGTATATGAATGTTCTTGTTTTGTTGGTACAAGGTAGGGTAACCACTTGCAAGACCAAGGTTCGAATCTAGCCAAAGTGTTATTTCATTATTTTTATTTTAAAGTTTTACTTAGAGATCATATTTGATGCACCAAAAATCTTTAAATTCTGGATTCACCTTTGGGGCGCTTACATGTGTTGCAAATATATTATTAAGTAATTAAAAATATGTTGTGTTTTAATTCTTTAAATTTAATTTTAGATGAGATTATCCCATACTTCAACAACTCCTAAAAGAAGATAAACCTTTAATTAATTAGAATTATCATGAATATATTTGATATCTTTTTTCAATAATAATGAGCATATTTAAACTATTGTTGATTATACATGAACATATTTCTGAGTATAAATTAAAGAAAAAGATATGATATGGCTGATAATAATGAATTTAATGGCTCAACTTGTGATTATATGATCCTAAATACATTTTATGTTTTTTTCCAAAATAAATATAAGTTATAGTCGTAAAAACTTAAAATTTCATCCGTTACTTAACCTCTCTAATACAGACATCAATTGTTCGAACTTTTGATCCTTCACTAAAAGACTTTATTTTAGATAAAATCGTCTTTTCATCGTTTCTCTTAAATTATTATACATTATTTTAATATTATATATTACATGTTGCTGTTAATAAACATAATATACTCATTGAATAGGTAGGAGCCTTGATGTGGATAAAAAGTACTCCCTCAGTTCATTTTTACTTTATCACAACTTGATTTGACACACATATTAAGAAAATAATTAATGATATAGGTATTCTACCAAACTATTCCCTATTAAATGATTTATTGAAAAATGATTTAGAAAACAAATATTTAATGTTAACGGTAAACATGTAAAAAAAATTATTGTCTTTTCTTGATATATCAAAAGTGACAAGTAAAAATGAATATTTATTTTAGGAATAATTGTAAAAGTGAACGGATGGAGTATGTGACGTCCAACTTAAGATTAGAAGTCCACATCGTCAAAATACAAGAGAGATGTTGGTATATAAGTAAGCATACCTTACCAATTAGTGACACATTTTAAAGTCGTGCGGGCCTAGGCCCAAAGCTGACAATATTACTAGTGGGCTGGACCGTTACAAAGTAATTAAAAGATAATAATAAGGTAGGAGTTCTAACATTATAAAGAGTAAATTTTAGCTTTAACAAACACAAAAATCATATTTGTATGTTATAGTTATAGTTTGCATAATTGAGCTCCATAGAAAATTTTATGTTTGCTATGCAGCATTAGATTTGTATAAATCATACGCAGATATTCGCTTGTATAAAAGCATAGCAATTGTATATGTATATCGGTTAGATAATTGTATATATGTAACTACTATGTATATGTTCAATGATTGTGTTTGTATATCTGCATAAAATTTGAATTTGTATACAATTGAATTGAAACAAAACATTTGTATATCAAATCTCTCTCTTGCTTTATACAACACAAATTATGCATCATAATTTGTATAATTTGTGTTTGTATAAAGCGAGAAAGAGAGAAAGGCAAAAGAGGACTGATAGGGAAAGATCTGTATTTGTATAACTCTAAGTGTATAGGACGGAAATATATGTATTTGTATTTGTATATACAATTTTCTCTCACTTTATACAAAGATAAACACAATTTATACATTTGTGTTTGTATAAAGTGAGAGAGGCGAGCGAGATCAGGGAGAGTGACGAGCAAGATTCTCTAGAGAGAGAGGCGAATGACAAGTGTTTGCTACATATTACAATTAAATGAAATTGTGGATATAACCTTTAATTTACATTAATAGTTTGATATGTTATACAATTTCCCCTTTTTGTTTCACATTAAGAGTCTTTCACCTTTTTAGACTCTTAATATGGAAAATTTTATAACTCCTAACTGTGGTAGTTTATGGAATCTTCAAGTCACATCTTTGTAATTGACTTCAAAATACTAAAATTATTGAAAGCCAATAGCAATAAATATGTATCTTCTGATTTTACAGCCAAAATCATTCAGAAAGCCACAATTTTATTTGTATGATGAAGACATACCATATGTAATGTGACTTTCAATTGATAGTGTGATTTTTGTAACCTCACCCTCTCTAAATGGCCCTAACTATCAATTTATTCACCTTCATGCTATCCATGACACTCATGCCAACGAGGAAACGTTTAAAAAAAAGGATTGATCGATTTTTAGATTGACAAACTTTTAAAAGAAATATTCTATTTCATGTTTTAGTTTATAAACCCGACTAATGGAATATTTTTTAATTTTATTTCGCGTGAGTTTTAACTTAATTTATTACAATATTTGTGTTATATTATTGTACTTATATATAATGTAGTTTATTTTTTGTTTACTTTTTCTTTTTTAATCAATACATGTGAAGTAACTTTTTTTTCTTAACAATGCATGTGAACTTCATTTTTCTTTTGTCAGCTGCAACTGCATGTGTCTCTGTAAGGTGACAGACCCATAAGCAAAATTGGGTGCACGTAGAGGTGAATTGTAATGACTTGTTTCCGTCATTAGGGAAAAGCCAATGGGGAAAGAATTTGGATCAGAAAACTTTTGAGTAGTGACTTGAAAATTCCTAGCCTAGTTCAGATTTGGACGAAATCTGAGTCATGCGAGGTCTAGGGAAATCTGGTAATGAATGAGAGGTTCAATAATGAATTTGATTACATGAGTGGATATCCAAGACGTTAAGGAGCCTGTACGACTTTACGGAATTGAATTCAGGCGAGTAGAATTCCCGAAACTGATCTTAGCGTGAATGGGTAGTTTTTGAACGTCAATGGTTGAGGGTGTGTTGTAAGATGGGGGTTTGAAACTCAAATTCTAAGGTTGTCTCCGTATAAACCGTCAGGGCGAGATTTATCCCGCCAAGGAGGGGTCGCTGTGGCGGGATGGAGTCCGCTGTGGCGGGATGGAGTCCGCTGTGGCGGGCCAATCACGACTTAAGTTGGGGAAAAACCTCAATTTCGTTATTTTTCTGCAAACTTCATTCTTAAGAGTTAGGAGGCGACCCAGGACGAATTCTTGACAGTTTTCCATGACTTTTGGTGCTAAAGGTAAGGATTTTACTCCCCTAATCCATTTTTCAATCCGTGGAACGTAAATTCATGGGTAATTATCATTGGGGGAGGGTTTTGGCCTAAAGTTGATGGTGGGAAAAAGCCCTAGTTGCACCTTAGGATCATGGGTTATTCGGTTGTTATAATCCAGATAATTAGACCTTAATTTATTGATCCTTGCGTATATTAATTATTTGTAGACCTAGAACAAGCGGAACAAATTCGGAAAGGGAAGATTCAAGTGCCTTAGAGGGATTCAAGCTTGGTTTGAAGGTACGTGATGATTTAATTTCATGTTTGTGTGATGTATATTAGTAATTGCTTCATTGTAATGCATGTATGTATGTGAATGAAGTGCTATTGATCAAACCTAATATAAATGAGTATGAAAGAACTATTGTATGCCATGAATCGACACTTGATTGTATGATTATGAGAATGTACATTATGAGTGTGATTGTGATTGTGCTTATGTTGATTGGATTGGGTGTCACGTTCTGACACAAGCATTAGATCGGGTGTCACGTTTCGACACACTAATTGAGATCGGGTTCGACGTTCCGACACATACATTGGATCGGGTGTTTTATTTTAAATAGAGAAAAACGATTGGTTTTAAAGAGTCGCCACTTAATTTTTAAAGGGAAATTAAGGAAACTGATTTTTTCAAAAGTTTAAAACAGAAATCAATTGAAAGTATTTAAAGGGATTCGGGTTCTTATTAGCATTTCGGGAAGGGTTTGAAAGCACCCGAAATGCCCGCTAACACACGGTTATCTGATAATTAACTATTTGGCTAAAAATAAGTTGACTTAATTCAATATTGAGAGAGTGAATAATTATGAAAGTTAAAACCATTTTAAGGGAGAAAAGGGGAAATATTGAGATATTATCTAAGTAAAATATTTCAAAGTAATTCAAGTAGGAAAATAAACACTTATTCAATTTTTAGGAAAATAAAAGTAATCGATTTAAAGTGGTTATCTTTTGGGGAATTGGTTTAGGGAACAACCTTAAAATTAAACAAACAAGCAAACAAGTGATAACAGTCAAAATAAATAGGAGATGAAGAAAGGAAATTGGGCCCAAGTCTGGTTCTGTCCGCCTGGGCCAGCACTTGGGCGTAATTTTTGTTGTGGGACCAAAGGCCCCATATAATTAGTACCTGTCCTAACTAATCTTTGAAATTTTCTTTTATTTTGGCCTTTGGCCCAATTCTTGTCTCCTTGTACCTGTCTTAATAACTAACAAATAATAATAATTACAATAAAAGGGCTTAGTCCCAATAACAAAATACAGAACTGAAATTTAGGGGTGCGCTTTTGGGCCCAATTTTGCCTTAATACACAACATATACACTTAGTGTATATTGCTGTATATCTTTGTCTATCGTCTCCAATTTCGACTGTCGGGATCTGCATTTTTTGTTTTCCAGCCCTTTGGACTCCCGAAATCCATGTTAAACTTCCAACTCAAAAATTCACACACTTTGCTCCTAATTTGATGGAGTAGACCCGAATAGATAGGGATTTGGGCCTTCAAGGCGCATTAAGGAATGCTGAGTAGAATCCGATTGACTCATGGGAGATTCGTATGGAACAAAAGAAAAGAACAGAATAAGGATCACATTAATTCAAATAAGTAACGACATTTCTTAAATTATGACAAAAAGTCTAAAAGAAAATAATTCAACAGTGCTAACACATTTTAGTCACTAAGGCCCTTCTTTAGGATGAATATATCCTCCAACACATTTAATCAAGATAAGTGGACATCAATATGACCAAATAACCTGACAAGAAAATTAGAAACAAACACGATCTTGCTACAAGAAACTATCAGGCAGTGCTACTGATTTTTGAACATTAAGACCTACCACGGGTGTATTAAAATATATATATATTTATTTTATTTTTTATAAACCGGCAAAGAACTAAACAAGCTATTCTTGGCTATACTAAACATTAAAACTCTAGTGCTCAAAGCATCAGGTAACATTCAAGAACAATACATAAAAGCAAACAACCTAAAGCTAGACAAACTAATTAAGCTTGCACCAAACCACCACATATTTAAAAGCTACGGAAAGAGGGGAAACTCTTGGTAAATTTAGTGAGATACATCAACCTATCCCTTTTCAAAATAGCATGAAATTAAAGCAACAATGGCATGTAACACTTAAAATGATTTGTATCCTAGATGCTATACATTATACCATGATGAAAAGGGAAAGAGACAGTAACTAGGGATACGATCTTAAATTTATCCATTTTTAAATAATACACAACCATGTCTTTCATAAAGAAACAGATCATAGGAAACAACAGACCATCGAATCGAATCACAAAGTGAATTAAATCTACATTTGAATTTAGTCGGAATGACAAGACAAATTTAAGAGGAGGAGAGGTTACCTTCTTCGGAGCAACGTTCCGAGACAACGAGCTTGAACTACGAAGCTTCCACTACCCCGTGAAAGGAACTCCAATGGAAGTTTCCAGAGAAAAAAGAACAAAGAGCTTAAGCCGAGACCTCAAGGCTCGAAACTATTGAATTATAACTATAGAAGTTGGAATTCTTCTTATGACTCTGTACCAACAGTATTCTTTTCTATCTACCCTTTCTCCAACCTTTCACAATGAATAAGAAGATAGTATTTATAGGCAAAATTAGGGCACAATTTTATTTTTTTTGGGGGGGGGGGGGGGGGGGGGGGGGGGG
>JAJOOR010018645.1:0-20574 GCA_036250505.1 Solanum acaule
AGATTCGAGGACAATACCCAATATGTTCTTTTATGTCTTTTTAGTATTGTTTAAGTTGTGTACGGGATTAGTCCCGAATTTTGTACTCTAAAGTATTAGATGGTTTGAGACATCATGTATAAAGTCTAGAAAGTCTTCTGCTTGCTATTTTTTTTTTATGCAATGTTTTCTTGGTAAAGAAAGTTTTAAATTCCTTATGGTTTTAGTGTCTATGCGATGAACGAATGCTAAGAGGCTTGTATTAGACCTCTTCGAGGTCGAGTACGCCGGTTACGACTAGGGGGTGCTCCCGGGTCGTGACAGTAATGCTCCAGCGACCTTTCAGCGGTGTATGATGTCAATATTTTCAGATATGGTGGAGGACACGATTAAGGTATTTATGGAAGGGTTTAGGGTTGTTTGATGGTTTTTTGATGCATCTGGCCGAGGTATTAAATCGATTTGAGGAGTGCAATCTTGTGCTTAATTGGGAAAAGTGCCACTTCATGGTAAAATAAGGTATAGTTTTGGGTCATCAGATTTCGCAAAAAGGTATTGTGGTTGATAGACCCAAAGTTGAGGTAATAGAAAAGCTTCCACTACACATCTCTGTCAAAGGTGTTCGGAGTTTTCTTGGGCATGCAGGTTTCTATCGGAGGTTCATAAAAGATTTCTCAAAAATTGCACACCCATTGTGCAAGCTACTCGAAAAGGAGTGTAAGTCTGATTTTGATAATGCTTGTCTTAGACATTTAGAGACTTGAAAGACAAGTTAGTATCAGCACCTATCATTATTTCACCGGATTGGGGGCAACCGTTTGAAGTGATGTGTGATGCGAGTGGGGTGGCACTTGGTGTGGTACTAGGACACAGGCGAGAGAAGATTCTTCATCCTATTTACTATGCCGGCAAAGCTTTGAATGTGGCTCAAAAGAACTATACTGTGATTGAATAGGAACTCCTTGCTGTGGATTTTGCATTCAAAAAATTTAGATCCTACTTGCTTGGTACTAAGGTCATAGTGCATACTGACCATTCTGCATTGAGGTATCTGATGACTAAAAGGGATGCAAAACCAAGGTTGATTAGATGGGTGCTTTTGTTGCAAGAGTTCGATTTTGAGGTAAAGGATTGAAAGGGAACTGAAAATCAAGTCGTCGATCATTTGTCCAGATAAGAGGAGGAAGCTATGCTTAAGTTAGGAGATGGGGCTGAGAGTAATGATGCATTCCCTGATGAACAAGTATTGACTGCTTCTTATAATCTTATCAATTGGTTCATAGATTTTGCTAACTACTTGGCAAGCAATTTGGTTCCATCGGATTTGTCATTTCACCAAAGGAAAAAGTTTATGTTTGATATGAAGAAGTTCTTTTGGGACAAGCCTTACTTGTTTCATGTTTATGCTGAAGGGATTATTCGTTGCTCTGTGCCCGAGGTTGAAATGATGAGTATACAAGAGGCATGTCATTCATCTCCCGTTGGTGGGAACCATAGTGGTATTCAGACTGTTCATAAGATCTTGCAGTGTGGGTATTACTGGCCTACCATCCACCAAGATGCTCATGATTTCGCCAAGTCTTATGATCGTTGGCAACGAGAAGGAGGAATTTCAAAGAAGAAAGAACTCCCTATGAACCCGATATTGGTGATTGATCTTTTTGATGTCTGGGGTCTTGACTTCATAGGTCCGTTTATGAGTTCGCATGGGATGAACTATATTCTTGTTGCGGTTGACTATGTATCGAAATGGGTGGAATCAATTGTGCTTTCAAACAATGAGGGAAAGAGTGTCACCGCATTCCTGAAAAAGTGTATCTTCTCCAGATTTGGTACACCTAGGGCAATTATCAGCGATGGAGGTTATCACTTTTGTAACAAATTGTTCAAGGCATTTCTAGAGAAATATGGTGTTCATCACAATGTAGCCACTCCTTATCATCCGCAATCTAGTGGGCAAGTGTAGGTGTCAAATAGAGAGATAAAGCAAATCCTTGCAAAGACTGTAAACGCCAACAAAACTGATTGGTCAAGAAGGATTGATGATGCTCTATGGGCCTATCGCACCATATTCAAGACTCCCATAGGTATGTCCCCCTACCAACTAGTATATGGGAAGTCATGTCATTTGCCTGTAGAGCTAGAGCATAATGCAATGTGGGAGCTGAAGAAGTTGAATTTGGATTGGGGCGCCACATCGAGTCAAAGGCTGAATGATATTAATGAGCTTGATGAGTTTCTCCTAAAAGCATATAAAAGTTTAGCCTTGTACAAAGAGAAGATGAAGAAGTACCATGACCAAAAGATTAAAAAGCGTGAATTTGTTGCCGGTGATCTGGTGCTCTTATTCAATTCAAGGTTGCGCTTCTTTCCTGGCAAGCTTAAGTCCAAGTGGTCCGGGCCATTCAGAGTAACTCAAGTATTTCCACATGGAGCGGTTGAGCTCGAGAACAAGGAAGGAATGATGTTCAAGGTTAATGGACAGAGGATAAAAGTCTACTTGGGGAAATCTGAGAGTGTACATGAAGTGATAAAGGCTTGTTATCTTGATGAAGTCTGAGTAATCAAGGTGTATGCGTCGTGCCGCGGCGTTAAATCAAAAGGTGATTGGGAGGCAACCCAAGATGTACAATCTAGCCAACTATAGGATTTTCTTTTCGATATAGGAGTCTTTTTTCTTTCTTTTTGATTTTTGTAGCTCTTTAGATAGGTATTTATTAATTTTCTATTTAGTGTTGTCTAGATATAAAATAGGGTCCGTGTCTAGAAAGTGTACAGAAAATGTAAAAAGAAAGTCCTAATAGTTGCTACGTGTGTAGGTACGAAAAGGCAAAATCTGCAGAAAATAAGATGTGCAGTGGTCTACGGATCTCATCGGTGGTCAATTGGTCAATCCACGGACCATGGATGGCATCATGAGATCCTAGGAAAGTTTCTAAATTTTTTCTAAGTGTCAGAATGACCTACGGACCCGATCGAGGAACCGTAGGTCGACCCACGGACTATCAAGAGGGTCTCGTGGGTCCAAGTTAGGGTTTCGGTTGACCCGACCCGGACCCTATTCCCCCCCCCCCCATATTCCCCCCCCCCCAACTGTTACAAATCGATCAATTACCCAAATTTCACCCACTAAACTTCCCCATTAAATCCATAATTTCCTCCCCTTCCATTCCCCATCACTCCTAAATCCCATATCTTCCATTTTCTCTAAAAAATCTCCATTCCCCAAAGCTTTCACGGTTCAGGTTCAGTGTTCACATTGTTCTAGGAGCTTTTTGCACTTGATCACACACTCACCATCGTTGCTTAATTACTTGTAAGGTAAACTGATTTCTCCCAAACTTTGAATATTTCATTGTTTCCATTGAAGTCACAACAATGAACTTGACCTTGGGTTGTTAAATTACTTGTCAAAATGTCAATTTTTAGTTTAGAAACAGCCATGGAATGACGGTACGTGAGTGTGTAAAAAATCTAAATCGAATAAATGGGTCACTAGGTCTAATAGAGAGTTTTGACTTAGGGTTTTGGTGTTTTATTTGTGTTGCAAGTTGAACCATGTGTAATCAAAACCTTAAGGATGATGAACTACCAAAAAATATGTTGAAATGCATATGTAGACTTAGTGTGATTGAGGGATTGTTGAATTTGTGGGTTGAATAGAAGTTGAAACTGTAATACCTGGCACATCACTGATCAACGACTTCGATCCATGGGCTGTCGGTCAACCTACGAACCATAGGTCGGGGTCTGTGGATCAGTTGCACACTAAATTTAGGTTAAGTCAGGAACCACAGTGTGGACTACGGTCCGTCGTTTGATCGAAAGACCGTTCTGCACATCCGTGGTTCCCCATATGGAACTTAATTTGTTTCATTCTGACTTACGGAGGGGACCAACGGGCCATCGTTCCATCGACGAACCGTAGGTACCCATCGTGGGTTACAATTCCAGCTACTATCTGAAAGTTTTTTGGATTTTTGTCTATGTCCGATTCATGTTCTAAAATTATTTCATAGGTCTTTTTGTGTTCTTTGAGTACTAACTAAGTGTCCACAGGTACCATGGCCCCGAAACAAGCTCCAACCTACGCAAGAGGGGGCAAGTCAAAATTAGTCACCCCTTCCCGACGTCTGATAAATGAAGAAAGCGATCATGAATACATCTCGGAGACCACCAGAGGCTCCCCTACTGCCCCCGATCCATGCGGAACAGGGCCAGACAAATACTTACATCCAGTGACGAGGTCGAGGTCACTGTCCCCCAGTCTGAGGAGGGGGGCATTATCTGCTGCAGAGTCGCAGTCCGGCTCAAAGCCGCATTCCAACTCCAGTTCCAGCAGTGCTTCCGCATCTTCCTCTGATGCCCTTGTACCACCCTGAGCTGAACCAGCTCCTAATGCCTCGGAGCCGAACAGGTGGTGCATTGCGGTCTAGTACCAAATATATGAAAATGGCACCATGCTGAATGAACCACTCAGGGGTGTGTTGTGATGGCTCCACTGGTTTCTTCAAGTGTGGGTAGAACGGTCATTTTATGAAAGAGTGCCCTAGGAACAGACAATGTAGTGGTAATGGGGGCAATAAAGCCCAATCTTCTTCAGTTGCTCCACCAGACAGAGCTGCATCTAGAGGAGCTACTACTTTAGGGGCAGGCGGAGGAGTAAATTGTTTGTATGCTATCACTAGTCGCCAAGAGCATGAGGATTCACTAGATGTTGTCACTGGTATGATCCAAGTCTTTAACTTTGATGTTTATGCTTTGCTAGATCTAGGAGCGAGTTTCTCTTTTGTGACTCCTTATGTTGCGATGAATTTTGATGTTCGTCCTGAGAAACTTCTTGAGCCTTTCAGTGTTTCTACGCCTGTTGGTGAGTCTATTCTAGCTGAGAGTGTTTATCGTGATTGTACCATTTCCGTCAATCACAAGAGCACCATGTATGACTTAGTTAAGTTAGATATGGTAGATTTTGATGTCATTCTAGGTATGGATTGACTTCATTCCTATTATGCCTCAGTCTATTGTAGAACTCGAGTTGTTACGTTCAAGTTCCCTAATGAGCCAGTTATAGAGTGGAAGAGTAGTTTAGCAGTGCCTAAGGGTCATTTCATTTCGTACCTAAAGGTGAGAAAGTTAGTTTCCAAGGGGTGTGTCTATCACTTAGTCCGAGTTAATGATTCTAGTGCTGAGATACCTCCTATTCAGTCAGTTCCAGTAGTAAAAGAGTTTCCAGAAGTCTTTCCAAATGATCTTCCTAGAGTCCATCCTGAGAGAGAAATAGACTTCGGTATCGATATTCTTCCTGATACTCGTCATATATCTATTCCTCCATATAGGATGGCACTAACAGATTTAAAAGAGCAGTTGCAAGATCTCATAGAGAAAGGTTTTATCCGACCAAGTGTCTCACCTTGGGGTGCTCTGGTCTTATTTGTGAGAAAGAAGGATGGCTCTCTTAGAATGTGTATAGATTACCGTAAGTTGAACAAGGTTACTAACAAGGATAAGTATCCACTTCCGAGAATTGATGATCTCTTTGATCAACTTTAGGGTGCCACTTGTTTTTCTAAGATAGACCTCAGATCAAGCTACCATCATACTAATCTATTCGAGGAATGAGGAAGATCATGCTAGCCATCTCAGAATAGTTCTCCAAACTCTAAAGGATATAGAGTTGTATGCTAAGTTCTCTAAGTGTGAGTTTTGGCTTGAGTCTGTGGCATTCCTAGGCCACATTGTTTTCGATGATGGAATTATAGTTGACACTCAGAAAATAGAGGCAGTGCAAAATTGGCCTAGACCCACATCTCCAACTGATATTATGAGTTTCTTGGGGTTGGTTGGATATTATAGAAGGTTCGTCGAAGGTTTCTCATCTATTTCATCTCCTTTGACCAAGTTGATTCAGAAAACAGTTAAGTTTCAATGGTCTGAAGATTGTGAGAAAAACTTTCAGGAATTGAAAGAGCGGTTGACTACTACCCCAGTATTGACCTTACCAGAAAGTACGCAAGGTTTTGTGGTATATTGTGATGTGTCCAGAGTTGGATTGGGTTGTGTGTTAATGCAGAATGGTAAAGTTATAGCTTATGCCTCCAGACAGCTGAAAGTTCACGAGAAGAATTATACAACCCATGATCTAGAGTTGGCTGCCGTAGTTTTTGCTTTGAAAATATGGTGTCATTATATGTATGGTGTTCATGTAGATCTGTTCACCGATTACAAGAGTCTTCAGTATGTGTTTAGTTAGAAAGAGTTTAATCTCAAATAGAGGAGGTGGTTAGAGTTAATTAAGGATTATGATATGAGTATCCTCTATCACCCAGGTAAGGCTAATGTTGTTGCTGATGCCTTGAGTAGGTTGTCTATGGGTAGTACTGCCCATTTTGAGGAAGACAAGAAAGAGTTAGCTAAAGATGTGCACAGACTTGCACGATTAGGATTTCGACTAATGGATTTCACTGAAGGAGGAGTAGTGGTGATGAATGGGGCTAAATCATCATTAATGTCTGAAGTAAAAGAGAAACAAGACCAAGATCCCATTTTGCTGGAATTGAAGGCAAATGTTCATAAGCAAAAAGTAATGGCTTTTGAACGGGGGGGATGGTGTATTGAGGTATCAATGTAGGTTGTGTGTACCAAGGGTGGATGAACTCCAAGAGAGGATCATGGAGGAAGCTCATAGCTCCAGATATTTTATCCATCCGGGTTCCACAAAGATGTATCATGACTTGAGAGAGGTTTATTGGTGGAATAGTATGAAGAAAGGTATTGCTGAGTTCATTGCTAAATGCCCAAATTGTCAACAAGTTAAAGTAGAGCACCAAAGGCCCGGTGGTATGACTCAGAATATAGAACTTCATGAATGGAAGTGGGAGATGATCAATGTGGATTTTATTACAGGTTTACCATGGTCTCACAGGTAGCATGATTCGATTTGGGTAATTGTAGATCGAATGACTAAATCATCCCACTTTTTGTCAGTAAAGACTACCCATTCAGCAGAAGATTATGCTAAGTTATTTATTCAAGAGGTAGTCAGACTTCATGGAGTTCCAGTGTCCATTATTTCAGATAGAGATACACAATTTACTGCATAATTTTGGAAGTCATTCCAGAAAGGTTTGGGTTCAAAGGTGAACTTGAGCACTGCTTTTCATCCTCAGACAGATGGTCAAGCAGAGCGCACTATTCAGACTTTAGAAGATATGTTGAGGGATTACGTGATTGATTTTAAGGGTAATTGGGATGATCACCTACCTCTCATTGAGTTTGCTTATAACAACAATTATCATTCTAGCATCCAGATGACTCCTTATGAAGCTCTTTATGGGAGAAGATGCAGATCTCCTATTGGATGGTTTGAAGTTGGTGAAGCTGTTTGATAGGACCAGACTTAGTTCATCAAGATATGGACAAAGTGAGAGTTATTCAAGAAAGGTTAAAAACAGCGCAAAGTTGTTATAAATCCTACACTAATGTTAGGAGAAGGGACTTAGAGTTTGAAGTAGATGATTGGGTATACTTGAAGATTTAACCCATGAAGGGTGTTATGAGATTTGGTAAGAAGGGGAAGCTTAGTCCCCGATATATTGGTCCTTACAGAATATCCAAAAGGCTTGTTAATGTAGCTTATGAGTTGGAGCTACCACAAGAGTTAGCAACAGTTCATCCGGTATTTCACATTTCCATGTTGAAGAAGTGTATGGACGATCCTTCCCTTATTATACTGTAACATCTCGAAATTTGAAATAGCTAGGAAGAAGCTAAGAATTGGATATAGTCATTTTTGGAAAAAATTGAAAATCTAGAAATTTGTTTAGGTTAGGAAAATTGAATTTTTGGTCAACTTCAAACAGCCATCACTCCTAGCTCAGGATTATTTAGGTGTAATTCCAGATATGGTTGGAAAGCTCTTGGAATGATATTTCCAACGCCGCCAAGTTTGCGCGATTCCGACTTCGTATGAGTAAGTTATTCCCTTTGGAAGTTGGGCTGTTGGATTAAGGAAAGTCCAAATGTGGATTTTTGAAGGGTAGTTTGGTCTTTTCCTTACCCTTTTATTTTGATTTATTTTTGGTAATTACTTAGGGGTCTAAACTGAACTTAGTTAGTTTACGCTTTTGGAAAAAGAGTTAGGGTTTTGAGAGAAGAGAAAAGAAGAGGAGAAAGGAGAAGAACGTTCAAGATTCATCAAGATCGTCGAGTTTGGCTTGTGGATTTCATTGGGGGTGATCCCTACAAGGTATGTGAGATCACATAGTGTTGGGTTAATTCGCCCACGCGCCAATCATGATTTATTTCAGTGAATTTAAGTTCTTGAAAGCTTAGAAATTGAGTTCTTGAATGGGTTTGTTGAAGTTTCATTAGATTTTTGTTTCGTTGAATTCATTGAGGAGTTGTTTGATCCTAATATGTGATTTTAGCTTCGATTTTAAGTAGAATCTGATGTACTTTGAACATTTAATTGATTCTAAGTGTTAGGTAAAAGAACCCAAGGAGTTTAGAGGGTTTAGAGCCGAAAAACGAAGAAGAGATTTTGTCGGACGAAATCCGACATCAGTGGCGCGTCGCGAAACTGGTTCCCAGTTTTGGGAATTATCGTTTCGCGTCGCCGTCACGGAGTCTTCTGCCTCAAAAGTCATTTCTGAAACTAAAAATTAAATATGTCTCCGCGTTGCGAACCCACCCTCAGATATTGATTTTTGTTCTTTTTCTCATGTTTAGCTATCTAAATTCATTCCTAAACATCATTAGATCTTTCCTATCACAAATCACGATCCTTGAATCTATAATTCAATTTAAGGATCAATTAGGAGTCAAGTCAAGAGAATTCAAGAAGTCAAGGGTTTAGTCAAGAGTTAAGTTAAGAGAAGTTCATAAAGTTTCTTTTTTTAAAAAGTGTTTTACAAACGTTTTAACTTTGTTTTAAGACTTAAGTTTTGAGTTGAGTAAAGAGTAAAGAGTAAAGATTGAAGTTCATTTTTTCAAAAGTATATGGGGACTATGTATTCCCAAAGGGCTTAAAATGTTTTCACATTTTAACAAGAAAGGAAAACCTTGATTTCCAAAGAGCCTTTGAGCAAGTTTTCAAAAAAGAGTAAATGCTTTCATAATTAAGCAAGAGGGGAAACTTTGATTTCCAAGATAGCCTTTGGGCTAAGTTTTTAGCAATTATCTCAAATCACAAAAAGAAGTATGTTTTAAACATACAGAGCTAGTATCATATTTTGGGAGTAGTATTGAGCACCGATATGGGGACGAGCTTGAGTTCAGATAACTTACATCTCCATAAATCATGTAGCCATCATGGGTAGAAAAGGGTCATACTTTTTAGATGAATCATTTTCGCATAGACTAGTGGATCCAATTTGTAAGTTAGGTCTTATACCCCTGGCAGGGTATAGGATGCCCTGACAGCGTGAGGGAGATCGATGTATCATCACAATAGCTCATATGTGATGGTTGTCGGTTAGAGAAACTCCCACAACAGTACTTTGTATTTTTATATACATCAGTTTATTTATATTTTTACATACATCTCAGAGTTATTTGTATCTTTGCATACACACACAGTTGACATCATGCTTTAAACAACTTTTCTTTATATTGCACTTGTTTTAAACTGCTTTATATTGAAATGAGTTGAGTTGAGCCAAGTAAGTTCTTCAGTTCCTTTCAGATTCTTTTCAAGCCTATGTTGTGTTTAGCATTCCAACTCACATACTCTTACATTCAATGTACTGATGCCCATTGGCCTACACCATATTATGATGCAGATGCAGGTAACTCGATCGGCATCCAGCGCATCGTTGATCCAGTGAGTAGTTCAGAGTCTGTTGGTGAGCCTCTTTGCATTCCGGAGGATCCCTTTTGTTTACTTTCAGTATTAGATAGTTCATTAGGACGTCGTGGGGCTGTCCCGACATCCATCTCAGTTGTTTTAGAGGCTTCATAGATAGTCAGTCAGATGTTAGTTCATTCGTCATCATTTTGTTATTGACTTATGTTCAGATTTGAATTGCCATTTTGGCTAAGTTAAATGTTTATTTTCAAAACATTATGAGTTCAGTTTGAGGCAGTTAAGTTGTTTAGCCTTTGAATTCCTTTCTTATTGCATATAGTCTTCCGCTGAGTAAGTAAGCCAGGCCAAGGGTTCGCTTAGGGCCAGCAATGGTTCTCGAGTGCCAGTCCCTCCCAGGATGTAGGCTCGAGGCGTGATAAACTTGGTATCAGAGCACAGAGTTCAAGAGTCCTAGGGAGTCTATGAAGCTGTGTCTGTAGAGTCCTAGTTATTGGTGTGAAGCGCGCCACATCTATAACTAGGAGGCTGCAACACTTAGTACAATTTCTCACTTCTTTCACAATCATTTCGTGCGTTAGAGTTTGATCTCTAGAAAGTTTCCCTCTAATTCGTGCTTGCGTGTGTTTCCAAATAATCATGCCGCTACGAAGAGTAGTCAGAGGTCGTCCTGCTAGGACAAATGTCGAGGAACAAGGGGTACCTAATGCACTAGAAGTGTAACCCCAAGGAGAGGTCACCAAGGCTGAATTCCGTGAAGCTATCCGAATTTTAAGTCAAGTTGCGACCTATCAATATGGATAGAGAGATAATCGGCAGGAAGTGGCTAATACTTCAAGGATCCATGAGATTTTAAGGATGAACACACCAAGCTTCACAGGTTCAAGTGTCACTGAGGATTCGGAGAACTTCATTGAGGAGCTGAAAAGGGTATTTGATGTGAAGCATGTTGCTGATGTGGAGAGGGTGGAACTAGCTGCATACCAAATGAAGGGTGTCGCTAGAATCTGGTTTGACTAATGGAAAAATAATAGGGTTGAGGATGCGCCAATAGTGAGTTGGGCTGTGTTTGAGAGTGCTCTCATGGGACGTTTCTTTCCCCGTGAATTGCTAGAGGCAAAGATAAGAGAGTTTCTCACCCTTAATCCGGAGTCTATGAGTGTTCATAAGTACAATCTGAAGTTCACCCAACTTTGCAGCTATGCTCCGGAGATGGTTACTGACATGAGGTGGAGGATGAGTTTATTGTTGTTAGGTTATCTCGTCAGTCAAGCAAGGAAGGCAAGGCAACTATTGCTGATAGGGGATATGGACCTAGCAAGGCTTATGATCCATGTACAACAAGTTGAGGAAGATAAGCTGAAGGATAGATAAGAGTTTAAGAATAAGAGGGCTAAGACATCAGGGAATGAGCTCAGGAAGAAAAAGAGTAATGCCAACCGGTCATCCCTCTAATAGAAACAGAAGGGACCTGCTCCATCATTTTCTAGTGCACCTGCACCTAAAAACAAAGGTGAGTATAATGGATAGAATTCGCAAAACTTCAGAGCTAGACCCGCCCAGTCTCAAGGTAGTATGGCGCAAGGACATAACTGGGCTCCTGCATGTGCTAGGTGTGGTAGAACCCACTCAGGTAAGTGTCGTGATGGCCAGACAGGTTGCTTCAAGTGTGGACAAGAGTGTCATTTTATGAGATAGTGTCATAAGAACAGGCAAGGTAGTGGAAATCAGGGTTATAGAGCCCAATTTTCATCAGTTGCTCCACCAGCCAGAGATGCACCTAGATGGGCTACTTTCGGTACTAGCGGAGGAACAAACAACTTATATGCTATCAACTGTCGCCAAGAGCAAGAGGATTCACCAGATGTTGTCACTGGTATGATCCAAGTCTTTGACTTTACAATTTATGCTTTGCTAGATCCAGGAGCGAGTTTATCTTTTGTAACTCTATATGTTGCTATGAATTTTGATGTTATTCCTAACTTAGTGAACCATTCAGTGTTTCCACACTTGTTGGTGAGTCTATTCTAGCAGAGAGAGTCTATCGTGATTGTCCCATTTTAGTCAATCACAAGAGTACCATGGCTGATCTAGTTGAGTTAGACATGGTATATTTTGATGTCATTCTTGGTATGGACTGGCTTCATGCCAGTTATGCCAGTTGTCAAGTTTCAGTTTTCAAATGAGCCAGTCTTAGAGTGGAAAAGCAATTCAGCAGTGCCTAAGGGTCGTTTCATTTCGTACCTTAAGGCAAGGAAGTTAGTTTCTAAGGGTTGTATCTATCACTTAGTCCGAGTTAATGACTCTAGTGTTGAGATACTTCCCATTCAGTCAATTCCTATAGTAAAAGAGCTTCCAGAAGTTTTTCCAGATGATCTTCCCAGAGTCCCTCCTGAGAGAGAGATAGACTTCGGTATAGACCTTCTTCCAGATACTCGTCCTATATTTAATCCGCCATTTAGAATGGCACCAGCAGAGTTGAAAGAGCTTAAAGAGCAGTTGAAAGACCTTTTAGAGAAAGGGTTTATTCGACCAAGTGTCTCACCTTGGGGCACTCCGATCTTGTTTATGAGAAATAAAGATGGTTCCATTAGGATGTGTATAGATTACCGTCAGTTGAAAAAGGTTGCCATCAAGAACAAGTATCCTCTTCCAAGGATTGATGATCTTTTCGATCAGCTTCAGGGTGTTTCGTGTTTCTCGAAGATAGACCTCAGATCAGGTCACCATCAGTTGAAAGTAAGGGAATGCGATATCCCAAATACAGCATTAAGGACCCATTATGGTCATTATGAGTTTATGGTCATCTCGTTTAGTTTAACTAATGTACTTGCAGCGTTCATGGACCTTATGAATAGAGTATTCAAACCTTATTTAGATATGTTTGTTATCGTGTTTATTGATGACATACTAATCTATTCAAGGAATAAAGAATATCATGCTAGCCATCTCAGAATAGTTCTTCAGACTTTGAAATATAGGAAGTTGTATGCCAAGTTCTCTAAGTGTGAGTTTTGGCTTGAGTATGTGGCATTCTTGGGCCACATAGTTTCCGGTGATGGAATTAGAGTTGACACTCAGAAGATAGAGGCAGTGTAGAACTGGCCTAGACCCACATCTCCAATAGATATTAGGAGTTTCTTGGGGTTGGCTGACTATTATAGAAGGTTCGTCGAAGGGTTCTCGTCTATTTCGTCTCCTTTGACCAAGTTGACTGAAGACAGTGAAGTTTCAATGGTTTGAAGCTTGTGAGAAAAGCTTTCAGGAATTGAAAAAGAGGTTAACTACTGCCCCAGTTTTGACCTTACCGGAAGGTATTCAAGGTTTTGTGGTGTATTGTAATGCATCTAGAGTTGGCTTGGATTGTGTATTAATGCAAAATGACAAAGCTATAGCTTATGCCTCTAGATAGTTGAAAGTTCATGAGAAGAACTATCCAACACATGAGTTAGAGTTGATTGCCGTATTATTTGCTTTGAAAATATGGCGTCATTATCTTTATGGTGTGCATGTGGATGTGTTCACCAATCATAAGAGCCTTCAGTAAGTGTTTAGTTAGAAAGAGCTTAATCTCAGACAAAGGAGGTGACTAGAATTACTCAAGGGTTATGACATGAGTATTCTTTACCACCCAGGTAAGGCTAATGTTGTTGTTGATGCCTTAAGCAGGTTGTTTATGGGTAGTACCGCCCATGTTGATAAAGATAAGAAAGAGTTAGAAAAAGATGTGCATAGACTTGCACGATTATGAGTTCTACTAATGGATTCCACAGAAGGAGGAGTGGTGGTGATGAATGGGACTGAATCATCATTAGTGTCAGAAATAAAAGGAAAGCATGACCAAGATCCTTTATTGTTTGAATTAAAGGCAAGTGTTCATAAGCAAAAAGTGATGGCTTTTGAATAAGAGGGATATAGTGTTTTGAGGTATCAAGGTGGATTATGTGATTGGGTGTACTTGAAAGTTTCGCCCATGAAGGGTGTTATGAGGTTTGGGTAAGAAGGGGAAACTTAATCCCCAGTATGTTGGTCCTTACATAATTTCAAAAAGGATTGGCAAGGTAGCTTATGAATTGGAGTTACCACAAGAGTTAACAACGATTCATCCGGTATTCCATGTCTCTATGTTGGAGGAGTGCATGGGAGATCCTTCATTTATCATACCAATCAAAGATATTGGTATCAAGGATATCTTGTCTTATGAGGAGATTCATGTTCAGATTCTAAATTGCCAAGTTCGCAAGTTGAGAACAAAAGAGGTAGCATCAGTCAAAGTTCTTTGGAGGAACCAATTTGTTGAGGAAACTACTTGGGAAGCTGAGGAAGGTATGAAAAAGAGATATCCACATCTCTTTGAGTCCGGAGAAAATGCAGATCAAGGTACTAATTCTCTTCTTAGTACTCTTTAAATTATAAGTTAGCATGATGTAATTGCTTTGCTTGTTCGGTGTTTGAACTTGATGTTACCACTCTTAGCCTAGTAAGAGTAATCTCATTCGAGCACGAATGTTCCCAAGGGGGAGATATTGTAATATCTCGCAATTTGAAATATCTAGGAAGAAGCTAAGAATTGGAAATAGTCATTTTTGGAAAGAATTGAAAATCTGGAAATTTGTTTAGGTTAGAAAAAATGAGTTTTTGCTCAACTTCAAATGGCCATAACTCCTAGCTCAGGATGAGTTAGGTGTACTTCCAGATATGGTTGGAAATCTCTTCGAATGATCTTTCCAACGCCGCCGAGTTTACGCGTTTTCGAGTTTGTATGAGTAAGTTATGCCCTTTGGAAGTTGGGCTGTTGGATTAAGGAAAGTCCAAATCGGGATTTTTGAAGGGTAGTTTGGTCTTTTCTTTACCCTTTTATTTTAATTCGTTTTTAGTAATTACTTAGGGGTCTAAACTGAACTTAGTCCGTTTACGCTTTTGGAAAAAGAGTTAGGGTTTTGAGAGAAGAGAAAAGAAGAGGAGAAAAGAGGAGAAAGGAGAAAAACGTTCAAGATTCGTCAAGATCGCCGTGTTTGGCTTGTGGATTTCGTTGGGGTGATCCCTACAAGGTATGTGAGATCACATAGCGTTGGGTTAATTCACCCATGCGCCAATCATGATTTATTTCAGCGAATTTAAGTTCTTGAAAGCTTAGAAATTGAGTTCTTGAATGGGTTTGTTGAAGTTTCATTAGTTTCTTGTTTCGTTGAATACGTTAAGGAGTTGTTTGATCCTAATCTGTGATTTTAGGTTCAATTTTCAGTAGAATCTGATGTACATTGAACATTTAATCGATTCTAAGTGTTGGGTAAAAGAACCTATGGAGTTTAAAGGGTTTAGAGCCGAAAAACGAAGAAGAGATTTCGTCGGATGAAATCCGACATCAGTGGTGTGTCGCGAAGCTGGTTCCTAGATTTGGGAATTTTCGTTTTGCGTCGCGGAGCCGTCACAGAGTCTTCTTCCTCAAAAGTCATTTTCGAAACTAAAAATAAAACATGTCTCCGCGTCGCGGACCCACCTCAGATATTGATTTTTGGTCTTTTTCTCATGTTTAGCTATCTAAATTCATTCCTAAACATAATGAGATCTTTCCTATCACAAATCACGATCCTTGAATCTATAATTCAATTTAAGGATCAGTTAAGCGTCAAGTCAAGAGAAGTCAAGAATTCAAGAGTTAGTCAAGAGTTAAGTTAAGAGAAGTTCATAAAGTTTCTTTTTTTAAAAGTCTTTTACAAACGTTTTAACTTTGTTTTAAGACTTAAGTTTTGAGTTGAGTAAAGAGTAAAGAGTAAAGCTTGAAGTTCATTTCTTCAAAAGTATATGGGGACTATGTATTCCTAAAGGGTTTAAAATGTTTTCACATTTAAACAAGAAAGGAAAACCTTGATTTCCAAAGAGCCTTTGAGCTAGTTTTCAGAAAAGAGTAAATGCTTTCATAAATAAGCAAGAGGGGAAACTTTGATTTCCAAGATAGCCTTTGAGCTAAGTTATGAGCAATTATCTCAAATCACAGAAAGAAGTATGTTTTAAACATAAAGAGCTAGTATCATATTTTGGGAGTAGTATTAAGCACCGATATGGGGACGAGCTTGAGTTCAGATAACTCACGTCTCCATTACCCATGTAGCCATCATGGGTAGAAAAGGGTCATACTTTTTAGATGAATCCTTTTCATATAGACTAGTGGATCCACTTAGTAAGTTAGGTCCTACACCCCTGGCAGGGTATAGGATGCACTGGCAGCGTGAGGGAGATCGTTGTATCATCACAATAGCTCTTATGTGATGGTTGTCGGTTATAGAAACTCCCACAGCAGTACTTTGTATTTTTATATACATCAGTTTATTTGTATTTTTACATACATCTCAGAGTTATTTGTATCTTTGCATACATACAGAGTTGACATCATGTTTTAAACAACTTTTCTTTATATTGCGATTGTTTTAAACTGCTTTATATTGAAATGAGTTGAGTTATGTTGAGTTGAGTTGAGCCTGGTAAGTTCTTCAGTTCCTTTCAGATTCTTTTCAAGCCTATGTTGTGTTTAGCATTCCAACTCGCATACTCGTACATTCAATGTACTGATGCCCGTTTTCCTGTATCATATTATGATGCAGACGCATGTAACTAGGATCAGCATCCAGCGCATTGTTGATCTAGTGAGTAGTTCAGAGTTTGTTGGTGAGCCTCTTTGCATTTCGGAGGATCCCTTTTGTTTACTTTCAGTATTAGATAGTTCATTAGGATGTCGTGGGCCTGTCCCGACATCCATCTTAGTTTTTTAGAGGCTTCATAGTTAGTCAGTCAGATGTTAGTTCATTCGTCATCATTTTGTTATTGACTTATGATCAGATTTAAGTTGCCATTTTGGCTAAGTTAAATGTTTATTTTCAAAACATTATGAGTTCATTTTGAGGCAGTTAAGTTGTTTAGCATTTGAATTCCTTTCTTATTGCATATAGTCTTCCACTGAGTAAGTAAGTCATGCCAAGGGTTCGCTTAGGGCTAACAATGGTTCTCGAGTGCCAGTCCCGCCCAGGGTGTAGGCTCGGGGCATGACATATACCTATTGATATATTTGTATTAAGGATAGCCTATATTATGAGGAGATCCCTGTTCAAATTTTAGACTGCCAGGCTCGCAATTTGAGAACCAAGGAAGTAGCATCAGTCAAAGTTCTTTGGAGAAATCAGTTTGTTGAGGAAGCTACTTTGGAAGATGAGGAGGATATGAAGAAGAGATACCACATCTCTTCGAATCCGGTGAAATTCCAAATTAAGATACTAATCATTTCCTTGGCATTTGTTTTAAGTTGGCATGTTGTAGTTATATTTTACTTGTTGGGTGTTTGAGCTGAATGTTAGATGATACACCCTTAGCCTACTAAGAGTAATCTCATTTGAGGACGAATGTTCCCAAGGGGGATATATTATAACACCCCGTTATTTGAAAGAACTAGAATTAGAAAGAAACCATTTTTGGAAAGATTAAATTTGGAAATATTGACAAGTTATGTTAAGTATGAATTTTGGGTCAATTTCAAACGACCATAACTCTTAATACATGATGAGTTAGATGTGCCATAAGATATCAAATGAAAGATCTTTGAATTATCTTTCCAACGCCACTGAATTTGCTAATTTTCAAGCTCATATGTGGGAGATATGCCCGTTCGAAGTTGGGCTATCCAATTAAGGAAAGTTACCCGGATTGAAGAGGGGTATTTTGGTCTTTTCCCTACCCAATTGGTTTAATTAGTTTTTGTAATTTAATTGGGGTTGAAACTGATTTGGTTTAGTTTATGCTTTGTAAAATTACGCTAGGGCTTTGAGAGAAGAGAAAATAGGAGAAATGAGGAGAATTGGGTTCGTTCACCCACGCGCCAATAATGATTTAATTCAGCGTATTTATGTTTTGAAAGTAGAGTAATTGAGTTCTAGTGGATTTTGTTGAAGTTTCTATTGGGATCTTGATTATTGAGTTCTTGAGAAGTTCTTGAGTTAGTTTCATGAGATTTGAGGTTGTTTTTGAGTAGATTCTTGTATACTTTGGTTGGGTATTTGAATCTAAGTGTTTGGGGAAGGAACCAATCGAATCTAGATGAATTAGAGTAAAAATACGAACAAGAAAATTAGTCAAAATTTTGGGGAAAAGGGGTGGGGCGCCGCGCCACTTAGTGTGTTCCACATCAATGTCTGAAGTTTGGGCTCATGGGCATCGCGCCACTCAGTGTGCCCCAACCCAAGTTCTGTAGGATGAGGTCTGGTGCCCTACGCCACTCAGTACGCCAGGGTCGCTAGGTCCTCTACCCTTTCCCACTTCTTTCCGTTTGAGTTCCCTTGAATCGTACCTATGATTTCTAGTTGATTTCTACACTCTATGGTACGTCTAAATTTTTTGAGATCATCCTTAAACATGAATAATAACCTTGAATCCATAATTCAAATTCAAGGAAAGTTAAGAGCCAAGTCTAGAGAAGTTCTTAGAGTCTTTTCAAAAGTCTTTTGCAAATGCTTTAAAATTGTTTTAAGACTTGAGTTTTGAGTTGAGTAAAGAGTAACAAATGAAGTATATTTTCTTCAAAAGAGTATATGGGAACTATGTATTACCAAAGAGTAAATGTTTTCACATTTAAACAAGAAAGGAAACACTGATTTCCAAAAGAGCCTTTTGAGCTAGTTTTTGAGTAAAGAGTAAATGTTTTCACATTTAAGCAAGAGAGGAAACACTGATTTCCAAGAGATCCCTTGAGATAGTTTTGAGCATTTATCTCAAACCACACAAAGAGTTATGTTTTTAAACATATGAGCTAGTTATATTTTGGGAGTAGTATTGAACACCGATTTGGGGACAAGTTGAGTTAAGATAATTCATGGTCTCCATAAACCGTGTAGCCAACATGGGTAGAAAAGGGTCATACTTTTTAGATGATTCCTTAGTTCTTTTTAGCATAGACTAGTGGATCCACTTAGTAGTTAGGGTCTATACCCCCGACAAGGTATAGGACGGCCCGGCAGCGTGAGGCAAAACACTATGTCATCACATAACTCATATTGATGGTTGTCGGTTACAGAAACTCCCACAGAGATATTTTTGTATTCTTATATACACAGAGTTATTTTGTATTTTCATATACATACAGAGTTTATATTGTATCCTTGCATACAAACTGAGTTACTATTGTATTCTTCAATACACAGAGTTGTTATACACATGTTTTAAAGCTTTTCTTTATACTGCATTTATATTATTGCTTTATATTGAAAGGAGTTGAGTTGAGTTGAGACCAAGTATGTTCCTTCAGTTCCTTTCAAGCTTATGTCTTGTTTTAGAATTCTCCTCGTATGCTCGTACATTCAATGTACTGATGTCATTTGGCCTGCATCTTTTAGGATGCAGATACAGGTAACCAGGATCAGCATCCAGCGCATCGTTGATCCAGTTAAGCTTCAGAGTTTTTCGTGAGCCTCCTTGCTTCTGAAGGATCCCCTTTTTATTATTTTCAGTATTCTAGTTCATTAGGGTGTCGTGGGTCTTGTCCTGACATCCATCTCAGTTGTTAGAGGCTTTATAGACAGTTAGTTATTGTTAGTTCATGAGTCTTTCCATTTCCATTCATTTATGTTGAGACTTGAGTTGCCACTTTGTCTAGTGAATGTTTAGTTATAAAACATTCTAAGTTATCTATTGAGCTTTCAGTTTACTTTTAAAGTACTTTTATCATGAGTAAGTCTTCCGCTGAGTTGTAAGCCAAGCCAAAGGTTTGCTTTGGGCCAGCAATGGTTCTCGAGTTCCAGTCCCACCTAGGGTGTAGGCTCAGGGTGTGACAGATCCTATCTATGCTGGCTACGTAGTTTATGGGATTTGAGTTGTCTGAACTCTTACCCCATATCAGTGCCCAATGCTACTTCCAAAATAATATATTGGTATAATATGCTCATAGTTTGATAAACTATCTGTCTGACTGAATAAAGGGTTAGACCAAGCTCAAATTAGTGAGTCAAAGCACAAATCTTTCTAAAATATATCTTTCAAAGTCATGTATATAACTTAAATCATTAAAAAGTTTTCTAACTTGCAT
The DNA here is from genome assembly GCA_036250505.1 of Solanum acaule. Classification (NCBI taxonomy): domain Eukaryota; kingdom Viridiplantae; phylum Streptophyta; class Magnoliopsida; order Solanales; family Solanaceae; genus Solanum; species Solanum acaule. The sequence continues at coordinate 19,848 of JAJOOR010018645.1, forward strand.
AGCTCATAAGTATTCGAGATTAATTTTCATAATAGCATAAAGACTCTAAAATCATGCTTTGAAATATAAGCTTCATGAAATTATAACAATTTCATGCCAATAATTCACAAGAACAACAATGTAAAACCTTACTAAGGAAGAATATAGGTCAAGAATCTTTAATCGTGAATAATTAATTTAAAGAAATCGAGCAATTCGGGTCAAAATTATGGATGAATTCGAAAGTGGGTTTGGTAATCCTAACTATGGAATTTAGTTCATTAACATTGATAAATCGTGTATATGAGGATGAAAGTAATCCTCATTGAAGTCTTACATACCTTGACCGCTCCAATTACTGAAGAAAAGTATGATCTTGGAAGAAGACGTACAAAACCTTTCTTGAACCTTGGAGATGAGTTCTTGAGGATCTTTCTTGAAAAATCTATGAATTTCATGAGTATGAGTCATTAATTCGTGTTAAGATGAAGAAATTATGAAGTTCTATGGTCAAATCTTACCTTGGATGATGGAAGAACCTTGGAGAAAGTTTTTTTTTTTGAAAACTTTTCTTTCTAGGGTGGCACGACCCGGGAGCACTCCCTAGTCGTAACCGGCGTACTCGACCTCGAAGAGGTCTAATACAAGCATCTTAGCATTCATTCATCGCATAGACACTAAAACCATAAGGAATTAAAAACTTTCTTTACCAAGAAAACATTTCATAAAAAAAATAGCAAGCGGAAGA
>JAJOOR010018646.1:0-16311 GCA_036250505.1 Solanum acaule
GTGTTTATTTGGGTTTTAGGGTTCTCTTAATTAGATGGGTTTTTTTGTATTGGGTAAGTAGGGGCGGGTTTGATAACATTTGGGGCGGGTTAAGTTAAAATGGGTGGGTAATGGGTGGATTTAAAATTATATTAAATAATTAAATTACAACCAATGGTTGAGTGCCACGTAATTAAAAGTATTATTTAATTATTTTAAATTGTAATCTGTTAATGAAGGGGGTAAATTTGAACCCAAAGGTGGATGGGAAGGGTATTTGGGGGCCAATAGGTGGATGGGGGGTAATTGTGTACCATTTCCAATACTTCGAGGGTATTTTAGGCCCTTTTCCGTTAATTAATTAACATATCTCATAAGTTTAGTTGATTTTTATTTAAGAATTTTATTTTTACATAATAATTTTTTTATTTTATTTATGTTCTATATTCTTATTTATATATTATATTTTATACATTACTTTATGTATTATTTTACAAAATTAGAAATAAAAGTAACAACGATATTTTTGTATGATTAAAAAAAGAGAAAAAGTAACAATTAAAGTTTTAGACCCTCCAAAAAAAAGTAACAAATAACAAATTTTTCTTTTCTTAATTTACGTATTATTTTATTTTAATTTTTTTTAAAACTTTATAGTATTATAACAAAAAAAAAAAGGATAATAGCTAAGATTGAATCCAAATTCATTCAAACAATTTAATAATGTTGGAAATCTCTAAAAAATTCTCAAAATATCCTCATCAGAAAAAAATTTGACCGACAATTTATTTTAGGTCATTCCTCTTGATTGAACCGTTGCTCTTGCAAAAATGACGCGGACGGCTGCCATTCCTCTAATTACCACCATAGATTTCTTCAGAATCCACCAAGACCAATATATACCTCCTCTCAAATACTTTAATAGGATCCCCCATAAAGTAAGTGTGTAGTTGGAAATTCGGTAATAGGTTAAAGGCTCATTTGACCATTTTCTCAATCTTATTCTATATACTACAAATTATGCATAACTATAAAGACGATCAAGATGTTCACTAATTAAATTTATAATTAGTGACAAATAAAATTTGTTAGTATTAAGCACTCTTTTAGTGACAAAGTGATATTTTTAGCTACAAAATATTTACATTTTTAAGACAAATAAGTTTGTCGTAAATATTATGCATTTGGTGACCAATATTATTTTTGTAGTTAATATAAGAGTTTTAGTAATGAAATGTTAAATTGTCTTTATATACTATTAGCGACCAACGTTTAGAGACGAAAGATTAACAAATATTTTTTGTCATAATATTTTTTTATGACGAAATATTATTTTTAAGTGATAAAATAATTCGTCCTTAATAATCACATTTCTTGTAGTGAATAAATGACACAACAATGATTTAGAAAAGATAAACTATCTCAACAACTTAATATAAAAGCGTGTAAAGGAGTTTGAATGATAATAATATAAGTATTTGAAAATAACTGCAAATGATAATTTGACTGACTCGTCTAACTCATCTGTAAAGCCTTAATGAATTAAAGATAGATGTCGAAATAAGACTCACAGCTACATAAATACTTTACTAGAAATGTCTATTAAATATTGAATAAGATAAATTATAAACTGGGGCCCTCCGAAAACAAGGAGTTCTCACCAAATGCTTATGGAAAAAGATCCTAGTGAAACATTTGTTGCGGATCCTGAATATCTGAATTTGTATTATTTAAAGATGTAGCACCAAATGACGTCAATACATGAAATGTACGATATGTAAAATAACTAAATGAAACAACATGCTAAACTAAAAATACTGAACTAAAAGAATAAATCTGAAAGTAGACTATAAAATAGCTAACTGAAAAGTAAAGCGTGCGTATGTACTTTAACAATCAAGCTTTACAACTGAATTTGTATGCAATAAGAGAAAATGCTGAAAATAACATAATTTATTCTTCTTGGGGAGTTTCTCTAACGAATAACTATCACTTTGAGCAATTGATGATACAAAGGCTTGCTCACGTTGTCAAAATCATCCTATACCTTGCCAAAGTATAGAACAAACTTAACTAATGGATTCAATATCTGAGCGCTTATCAGAGGCTTTATGAGGAGTCGCCCGAACCACAACACGATCCTATTCTACGCAGGTGGAGCAATTATTGAATTTGAATTATTTGAACTCTTACTCATCTAGGTGTATTACTTCCAAAACAATGCAATAGTGCTCAAATATCATATGATATTCCATTTAGAAAAGATGTCTCACTTTAGGAGAAGAATGATAATATCCGTGTTGAGTTAATATTCAAAAATGTCTCTTTATAATCGTACTGAACTTGCGTTAAAAGATTATCCTTTTGTGAAAAACTGATTGTACTTTCTTAAAACTAAGATATGCTTTCTTTAAAATTGATTATGCTTTTCTTTATGAAAATAATGCACTTGAATCAATTCAGACTTTCTGGAACTCTTTTTGAAATACTACTTTAAGACATGAAATTTATTTTACTCATGAAAAACATGCATAGAAAATAGTATGTCAAGATTTTCAAATAGCTCTTAGCAAAATATGGATCATGTAGTAATTAAGCATGAACAACAATCAATGATCATCAATAATATGAAGTGATGGAATCTCTATAATAAAATCAAGAATTCAACAAATAAAGAATATAGAGTAAAATTAGAAAATCAAGAATTATGGGGTAAATCTGTTACTTTGATCTTACTAATTGAATTTATATATGTAGGACTTGACGAAGAACTTAATCTCTCACCACGATAGTCTTACATACCTGAGCGAACAAGAGTTCTTGAAGAAAGCTTGATTGAAAAACTTGAAACCCTAGGTTCGTTCTCCTTGATTCTTACTCTAAGCTTGGAAAGAAAAATATGAGAGTATTCTGAAGTAATACTATGATATAGTCCCAAATAAAGTGCTAAAACGTTGAGGTTTATGCTTAGAAAGAATACGAATATATTGAAATAACTCAAATAAAAAATTTATAGGAACATTCCACGTAGGCAGTCTACGGACCTGTTGGGAATAAACCCGCAACAAAAATAATATTTGCGGTAATAAAAATAATAAAAGCGAAACATAATGATACGGTTAATCAACAGGAATAAAAAGAGAAATAATGACCAAGATTTTACGTAGAAACCCACCTGAATAAGGGAAAAACCACGGCCCGAGAGGAGCAACTGATATCACTATAGAAAGGATTTTTACACTACACACTCAAAAGAAATAATCCTCTTTTGATTTTCCCACCTCACTACAATATCGCTCACACTCTCTATTTTTCCTTATAGACTATTTTCCTCTGTGATGCCGCACTCTTCTTTTCTCTCCTTTGTTTTTGGTGCATTTTACAATGAAGAATGACCCTCCCTTTTATAGAGAACAAATGCAGTAGCCTCCAAATATACTACAGAAGAAAAACAATTTTTTCTTCTTCACAACTTACCAACATTTGACTTTTGAGGAAAGCTGAAAAATAAATCAACACATGTATATCCAAATCTGCCAACCTTTGAAATTGAGAGAATTGTTCAAAGTTTGGCACATGGGGATGGACCCCACAATCTCCCTCTCCAGACCCATTCACCTGAAGGAGATAGCTCTAAGTTTCTAGCTTGAGTGCATGCTGACAAGTTCTTTGCATAGCTCAAACTTGTCTCTTGATACCACCTTGGTCAGCATAGCCGAACGGTTTTCACTAGTAGGGATCTTCATGACCTGCATAGATGCATCCTCTATCTTTTCCCGAATCCAGTGATATCTCACGTTGATATGCTTCGTCCTTACATGATACATGGTGTTCTTGCTCAAGTGTATTGCACTTTGACTGTCACAATAGACGACATACTCCTTTTGATGCAATCCAAGTTCTTGAAGAAATCGTTGCAGCCATACCATCTCTTTGCCAGCTTCAGTAGCTGCAATATACTTTGCCTCAGTTGTAGAGAGTGCGACACACTTCTGCAACTTTGACTGCCATGATATAGCTCCCCCTAAAAATGTAAACAAATATCCAATAGTGGATTTTCTATTATCGAGGTCACCTACCATATCAGCATCTGTATAGTCCTTCAAGATTGGATCAGATCCTTCAAAACACAAGCAGTCTCTTGTGGTACCTCTTAGGTACCTGAGTATCCACTTAACTGCCTCCCAGTGTTCTTATCCAGGATTTTCAAGGAATCTGCTAACAACACCAACTGCATGAGCAATATCAGGTCTTGTACATACCATTGCATACATTAAACTCCCCACTGCTGAAGAATAAGGAACTTTGATCATTCCCTCTTTCTCCTATTTTGTTGTAGGACACATATGTTTGCTCAACTTCAGATGACTCGCAAGAGGCATGCTAACAGGTTTAACACTCTTCATGTTGAAGCGTTCTAGTACAAGTTCAATGTACTTCTTTTGAGATAGCCACAACTTTCTTTTTGTTCGTTCTCGAACAATTTTCATCCCTAGAATTTGTTGTGCTGGGCCCAAGTCCTTCATGTCAAATGACTTGGACAAATCTCTCTTCAACCTTGCAATCAACTCTTTGTCTTGTCCTACAATTAACATGTCATCCACATACAACAATAAAATAATAAAATTGTTGTTAGAAAATCTTTTGAAGTATACACATGGATCAAAAGAGGTCTTTGTGTACGTTTGACTTTTCATGAAAGAGTCAAACTTTTTGTACCATTGCCTTGGTGCCTGTTTCAACCCATAAAGACTCTTATTCAATTTGCACACCATGTGTTTCTTTCCAGATACTTCAAATCCCTCTGGTTGCTCCATATAAATCTCCTCTTCCAAATCTCTGTGAATAAATGCAGTTTTTACGTCCAATTGCTCCACTTCAAGATCTAGGCTGGCTGCTAGGCTCAAAATAGTTCGAATAGAAGTCAGTTTGACAACAAGTGAAAAGATTTCATCAAAATCAATACCTTTCTTTTGTTCAAAGCCTTTTACAACCAATTGAGCTTTGTACCTGAACAACTTACCATTTCCATCTTTCTTGAGTTTAAAGACCCACTTGCACTTAAGCGTTCTTTTACCTTTGGTAGTTCAACTAGCTGGTATGTGCCATTTTTCTGTAGAGATTCCATCTCTTCTTGCATGGCTTTCATCCATTGGCTCTTTTCTGGATGAGACAACACCTCGTTAAGACTTTCTGGCTCCCCTTCATCATTGATGAGGACATATTCTGAGGAAGGGTACTTGGATGACTCTACCCTTTGTCTTTCTGATCTTCTCAGAGGTTGAGATTGTTCTTCTTCTTCCGGGTACTCCACTTGCTTGGTATTATCACCAAGTTGCTCCCCCTGCTCAACAATCTCATTAGGTTGCTCTTCCTGTTCTGCAACTTCATCGATCATACTTTTTGTAGTTATGGGATGGTTAGAAGTAAAAGAAATGGTAACAAGATTAGGGACTATACCATTATTTTTCTTGGCCTTCTCGAATAGATCATTAGCAATTCCAACTTCACTTTCTCGGAAGATTACATCTCTACTTCTGATGACCTTCTTCTTTACAGGATCCCACAGTCTGTACCCGAACACTTCATCTCCATATTCGATGAATATGCAGGGAACTGATTTATCATCCATCTTGGATCTCTGCTCCTTCAGTACATGTGCAAAAGCTTTGCAACCAAACACCTTTAGATGCGAGTAGGACACCTCCTTGTTGGTCCAAACTCTCCTCGGAATGTCAAACTCCAATGGAATTGATGGACTACGATTGATAAGATAACATGCTGTCCGAACTGCTTTACCCCAGAATGACTTAGGTAATTTAGCCATTATGAGCATGCTTCTCGCCTTCTCAACAATGGTGCAATTCATTCTCTCACCTACACCATTGTGTTGTGGGGTTCCAGGAGCTGTCTTTTCATGTCTGATTCCATGGTACGAACAATACTCTTCAAATTCTCTTGAAGTGTACTCACCTCCATTGTCAGTTAGGAGACGTTTTAGCTTTCAACCCGTCTCTCTTTCTACCAGAGCTTGAAACACCTGATCTTTGGATTTCAAGATATAAACCCACAATTTTCGTGAAACATCATCAATAAAAGTAACAAAGTATTTATTACCGCCCATCAATTCTATCTCCATTGGGCCACAAACATCAGAATATACCAAATCAAGTATATTCAACTTTCTTTGAGATGATATCTGAAATGAGACTCTATGTTGCTTACCAAATAAACAGTAGTTACAAGGTTTTATCGTTGTACCTTTGGCAAAAGAGATTAGTGATTTTTTGGAAAGAATTTGCAATCCTTTCTCGCTCATATGACCTATTCTTCTATGCCACAAATCTGTAGAAATCTCTTAGTGAGCCGTATTCAATTCACCTTGGCATATTTCTGCATTTGTCCTGTACAACGTGCCACAAGAAACTCCTTTTGCAATCACCAATGCCCCTATGGTGAGTCTCCATTTTTTATTTGCAAAGTAATTCTCGTATCCATCTTGGTCCAAAGCAACTCCCGAGATTAAGTTCATCCAAAAATCAGGTATGTGGTGCACATCTTTCAAAACTAATGTGCATCCGACATTTGTCTTTATGCAAACGTCTCTGATCCCCTTAATCTTTGAGTAACTTGTGTTATCCATTTTCACATTGCCAAAATCACCTACTACATATCTGCAAAAAAGATCTCTTATCGGTGTGGCATGGTAAGATGTTGTGTCGACCACCCATTCCGATTCTACACCTGCCAAGTGCATGCATTCCTCTTCCTCATTTATGAGGAGAACAACATTGTCATTATTTTGCACCATGGCAGCTGTGTTGTCATCATTCTTCTGGCCGTTGCTTTCTCCTTAGGCCCTTTTTATATTTGGACAATCTCTTTTGAAGTGACCTGGTTGATCGCAATTGTAGCAATTTCTGGCCTTTGATTTTGATCGAATCTTGGACTTCCACGAGTTCCGGATCTACCATAGTTACTTGAGCTCCTTTGGTAACTTTTGCCTCTACTTTCTGTGATGAGAGCCTGTCCGTGATTTTCAGGCTTTTTTCTCATCTTCTCATTAAGCAAAAGGGCTGATGTGACATCCTTCAACTCAATAGAGTCATTACCATGTAAAATGGTTGTTGCCAAATTATCGTAGGAAGATGGCAACGAGTTTAGGAGCACTATGGCTTTATCTTCCTCCTCGATCTTTACTCTGAGGTTTGCTAGCTGTGTGATTAGTCCATTAAGCACATTTAAATGGGACAAAAAATTTGTACCTTCACCCATATGTAGGGCGTATAACTTCTTCTTTAGGTACAATTTATTTGTCAGTGTTTTGGACATGTATAGCTTTTCTAACTTTGTCCAAATGCCACATGCAGTCTCTTCATCAATGATGTTATTAACCACATCATCAGTTAAGTGCAACCTGATTGCACTAGTAGCCTTTTAATCCATTTCTTCCCAATTCCCAAGTTTCATGGATTTGGGATTTTTGGATTTGCCGCCTAGTGCCTTGTGCAAACCCTATTGGATGAGCAAGTCTCTCATCCATCTCTGCCACGTTGAGAAACCGCTATCACCATTGAATTTTGCTACCTTGTATTTCACTCCAGACATTTTTTTTCACCAAGTATAGTATGATAAGCTGCAAAAAATATTTCTGTAAATGAGCAAAACCTGTGATCTGATACTAATTGTTGGGAATAAACCCGCAACAGAAATAATATTTGCGATAATAAAAAAACAATAAAAGCAGAACACAACGATACGGTTAATCAATAGGATTAAAAAGAGCAATAATGACACCAAGATTTTAAGTGGAAACCCTCCTGAATAAGGGAAAAACTATAACATCTCACAATTGGAAATAACTAGGAAGAAGCTAATAATTGGAAATAGTCATTTTTGGAAAGAACGAAAATCTGGAAATTTGTTTAAGTTAGGAAAAGTTAAGTTTTGGTCAACTTCAAACGACCATATCTATTAGCTCATGATGAGTTAGGTGTACTTCCAGATATGGTGGGAAAGCTCATGGAATGATCTTTCCAACGCCACCGATATTGCGTGATTCCGAGTTCGTATGAGTAAGTTATTCCCTTCGGAAGTTGAGCTGTTGGATTAAGGAAAGTCTAATCCGGATTTTGGAAGGGTAAATTAGTCTTTTCCTTACCTAATTATTCTAATTCATTTTAGGAGATTAATTGGGGTAAAACTAGATTTTGGTCAGTTCAAAAAATTTAGAGTTCAAGCTAGGGCTTGGAAAAAAGATAAAAGAAGAGAAAGGAGAAGAGGAAGGAAGATTCGTCGATTTTGTCAAGGATAGCTTGTGGATTTCGTCGGGAGTGATCCCTACAAGGTATGTGAGATCACATAGCGTTGGGTTGGTTCACCCACGCTCCAATCATGATTCAATTCAGAGAAATATGTGTGATTTGAAACTAAATCCTTTGAGTTCTTGATGAAATTCGTTTGAATTCTTGTGGGTTGTTTTGTTGAAGTTTCTTGCGATTTGATTCATGTTTCCGGGTGTAATTTTGATTTGAATATATCATGTATTGAGGGTATAAATGAGACTAAGTGTTTGGGGAAAGAACCATTGAATTTTATAGGGTTTAAAGTTGAAAAACATAGAAGAAAAGTCGTCAAACACCTGGGGAAGGGGGTGAGGCGTTGCCCCAGCCAGCGCAACCCAAAGCAGTCCCTGAATGTGGGGCTTAGGGGCGATGCGCCAGCCAGAGAGCCCCAACTTGTTCTCTGAATGTTGAGGGATGGCACCCCGCGCCTCTCAGAGCGCCAGAGACGCCAGTTCTTCCCATTCTTCCCCCATCTTTTCGTACTTGTTCCTTAGCAATGTACCTATGTTTTCTAGTTGATTCCAACACTCTAAGGTACATCTAAACATCATGAAATCAGCCATAAACATGAGATCATGAACCTTGAATCCATAATCCAATTCAAGGAAAGTTAGGATCAAAGTCAAGAGAAATTAAGAGTCAAGTCTAGAAGTTAAGAAGCAAGTCAAGAAAAGTTTATAAAGTTTTCAAAAGTCTTTCACAAACGTTTTAACTTTGTTTTAAGACTTAAAGTTCAAGTTAAGCAAAAAGTAAAGTTTGAAGTGAATTTTCTTCAAAAGAGTATATCGGGACTATGTATTCCCAAAGAGTAAATGTTTTCACATTTAAACAAGAAAAGAAACTGAGATTTCTAAGATAGCCTTTGAGCTAAGTTTTTGAGCACTAATTTCAAATCACAGAAGAAGTATGCTTTTAAACATAAAGAGCTAGTATCATATTTTGGGAGTAGTATTGAGCATCGAATTGGGGGCGAGTATTAGTTTAGATAACTCACGTCTCCATAAAACCATGTAGCCACCATGGGTAGAAAAGGGCCATACTTTTTAGATGAACCCTTTTCACAATAGACTAGTGGATCCACTTAGTAGTTCAGGTCCCATACCTGTAGCCGGGTATAGGATGCGCTGGCAGTGTGAGGTAGATTGTTGTATCATCACTATAGCTCTTATGTAATGGTTGTCGGTTAGAGAAACTCCCACATAAGTTATTGTATTTTTACATACATTTCAGAGTTATGTTGTATCCTCGTATAGATACAGAGTTGACATCATATTTTTAAACAACTTTTCTTTATATTGTACTTGTTTTAAATTGCTTTATATTGAAATGAGTTCAGTTAAGTATTCATGAGTTGAGAAGAGACAGATAAGTGTTTCTTTCAGATTTCCCCTTTCAAGCCTATGTTGTTTTTAGCATTCCAACTTGCATACTCGTACATTTAATGTACTGATACCAGTTGGCCTGCATCATATTATGATGCAGACACATGTAACTAGGATCGGCATTCCAGCACACCGTTGATCCAGTGAGCAGTTCAGAGTCAGTCGGTGAGCCTCCTGCATTCCGGAGGATCTATTTTCATTGCTTTCTAGTTAGTTCATTAGGATGTTGTGGGGTTGTCCCAACATCCATCTCAGTTGTTTTAGAGGCTTCATAGATAGTCAGATGTTAGTCCTTTGAGTCTCTTTATTATCATTTCTTATTGTTAAGACTTGGGTTGCCACTATTGGCTAAGTTGAATGTTTAACATTTAAACATTCTCAGTTATTTTATTATTCAGTTCAGTTAAGTGTTATTGATAATTATAAGTATGAATATTGTCTTCTGCTGAGTTAAGTAAGCTAGGCCAAGGGTTCGCTTGGGGCCAGCAATGGTCTTCGAGTGCCAACCATGTCTTGGGTGTAGGCTCGGGGCGTGACAAACTTGGTATCAGATCCCAGAGTTCAAGAGTCCTAGGTAGTGTATGAATCCGTGTCTGTAGAATCTTATTTATCGGTGTGAAGCGCGCCACATCTATAATTAAGAGGCTGTAACATTTAGGAAAATTTCTCACTTCCTTCACAATCATTTCGTGCGTTAGAGTTTATCTCTAAAAAGTTTCCTTCTAATTCGTGCATGCATGTGTTTCAGATAATAATGCCTCCACTAAGAGCAGTCAGAGGTCGTCCAGCTAGAATGAGTGTTGAGGAACAAGAGCTACCCAATGCACCCGAAGTGCAACCGCAAAGAGAAGTTACTACTGCTGAGTTCAGAGAGGCTATAAGGATTCTCAGTCAAGTTGTGACCAACCAAGTTGGGCAACAGAAAGGAGCCCGACAAAAAGAGGCTAACACTTCAAGGATTCGTGAGTTCTTGAGGATGAATCCCCCAAGTTTCACTGGTTCGAGCACTGCAGAGGATCCAGAGAACTTCATTGAGGAATTGAAAAAGGTGTTCGATGTGATGCCTGTTACTGATACTGTGAGAGTTGAGCTAGCTGTATATCAGATGAAAAATGTTGCTAAGACTTGGTTTGATCAGTGGAAAAGGGGTAGAGTTGAGGATACACCACCTGCAAGTTGGGCATGTTTTGAAGAGGCCTTCTTGGGGCGTTTCTTTCCCCGAGAACTGAAAGAGGCTAAGGTACGTGATTTCCTCACACTTAAGTAGGATTCTCTAAGTGTTCATGAATATGGGTTGAAGTTCACCCAACTATCCTGTTTTGCGCCAGAGATGGTTGTGGACATGAGGAGTAGAATGAGTCTGTTTGTTGCTAGGTTGTCCCGTCTATCAAGCAAAGAGGGCTGGGCAGCAATGCCTATTAGGGACATAGACATTTCGAGGTTGATGGTCTATGTGCAGCAGGTAGAGGAAGAGAAGCTGAGAGAAAGAGAGGAGTTCAAGAACAAGAGGGCTAAGACAGGGAATGAGTCTGGGCAGCAGAAGAGTAATGTTAACCAGTCATCGCTCCAACAGAAACACAAGGGACCTGCTCCATCATCTGCTAGTGCACCTGCACCTAAGAACAAAGGTGAGTACATTAATCAGAACTTCAGAGCTAAACATGCCTATTCACATGGTAGTGTGGCGCAAGGGGGTAGTAAGCCTCCTGCCTGTGCCAAGTGTGGTAGGAACCACTCAGGTATTTGTTGTGAGGGCTCCACTGGTTGTTTCAAGTGTGGTCAAACTGGGCATTTCATGCGAGATTGTCCAAAGAACAAGCAGGGATATAGTAATGGGGGCAATAAAGCCCAGTCTTCTTCAGTTGCTCCACCAGACAGAACTGCACCTAGAGGGGCTACTTCCGGTACTGACGGAGGAACAAGCCATTTATATGCTATCAACGGTCGCTAAGAGCAAGAGGATTCACCAGATGTTGTCACTGGTATGATTCAAGTCTTTGACTTTACTGTTTATGCCTTGCTAGATCCAAGTGCGAGTTTATCTTTTGTAACTCCATATGTTGCTATGAACTTTTGATGTTATTCCTGAGTAACTTAGTGAACCATTCAGTGTCTCTACGCTTGTTGGTGAATCTATTCTAGCAGAGAGAGTCTATCGTGATTGTCCCGTTTTCATCAATCACAAGAGTACCATGACTGATTTAATTGAGTTGGACATGGTATATTTTGATGTCATTCTTGGTATGGATTGGCTTCATGCCTGTTATGCCTCAGTTGATTGTAGAACTCAAGTAGCCAAGTTTCAGTTTCCAAATGAGCCAGTCTTAGAGTGGAAAAATAGTTCAGTTGTGCCTAAGGGTCATTTCATTTTGTACCTTAAGGCAAGGAAGTTGGTTTCTAAGGGGTGTGTCTATCACTTAGTTCGAGTTAATGGCTCTAGTGTTGAGATACCTCCTATGCAGTCAGTTTCAGTAGTAAGAAAGTTTCCAGAAGCCTTTCCTGATGATCTTCCCAGAGTCCCTCCTGAGAGAGAGTTAGACTTCGGTATAGACCTTCTTCCAGATACTCATCCTATCTCTATTCCTCCATATAGAATGGCACCACAGAGTTGAAAGAACAGTTAAAGGATCTTTTAGATAAGGGCTTTGTTCGACCAAATGTCTCACCTTGGGGTGCTCCGAACTTATTTGTTAGAAAGAAAGATGGTTCCCTTAGGATATGTATAGATTACCACCAATTGAACAAGGTTATCATTAAGAACAAGTATCCTCTTTCGAGAATTGATCATCTTTTCGATTAGCTTCAGGGTGCTTCTTGTTTTTCCAAAATAAACCTCAGATCTGGCTACCATCAGTTGAAAGTAAAGGAATGTGATATTCCAAAGACAACATTCAGGACCCTTTATGGTCACTATGAGTTTCTGGTCATGTCCTTTGGTTTGACTAATTTACCAGCAGCATTCATGGATCTTATGAATAGAGTCTTCAAACCTTATTTAGATATGTTTGTTATCGTCTTCATTGATGACATACTAATCTATTCAGGGAATGAAGAAGATCATGCTAGTCATCTCAGAATAGTTCTTCGGACTTTGAAAGATAAGGAGTTATATGCTAAATTCTCTAAGTGTAAATTTTGGCTTGAGTTTGTGGCATTCTTAGGCCATATTGTGTCTGGAGAGAGAATTAAAGTTGATACTCAGAAAATTGAGGCAGTGAAGAATTAGCCTAGACCCACATCTCCAACTGATATTAAGAGTTTCTTGGGTTTGGTTGGCTATTATAGAAGGTTTGTAAAGGGTTTTTCATCCATTTTGTCCCGTTTGACGATTTGTCTCAGAAAAAATAGTGAAATTTCAATGGTCTGAAGCTTGTGAGGAAAAGCTTTCAGGAATTGAAGAAGAGGTTGACTACTGCCCAGTTTTGACTTTCCCAGAAGGTACACAAAATTTTGTAGTGTATTGTGATGCATCTAGAGTTGGTTTGGATTGTGTATTAATGCAGAATGGCAAGGTTATAGCTTATGCCTCCAGACAGTTGAAAGTTCATGAGAAGAACTACCCAACCTATGACTTAGAGTTGGCTGCTGTGGTATTCTCTTTGAAGATATGGCACCATTATTTGTATGGTGTTCATGTTGATGTATTCACTGATCATAAGAGTCTTCAATATGTGTTCACTCAGAAAAAGCTTAATCTCAGACAAAAGAGGTTGTTAGAGTTACTCAAGGATTATGACATGAGTATTCTTTATCACCCAGGTAAGACTAATGTTGTTGCTAATGCCTTGAGCAGGTTGTCTATGGTTAGTACCGCCCATGTTAAGGAAGAAAAGAGAGAGTTAGCAAAAGATGTGCATAGGCTTGCACGCTTAGGAGTCCGACTTATGGATTCCACAGAAGGAGGAATAGTGGTGACGAATGGGGCTGAATCATCACTAGTGTCAGAAGTTAAATAAAAACAAGACAAAGATCCCATTTTGCTTGAGGTGAAGGCAAATGTTCAAAAGCAAAAAGTATTAGCTTTTGAATAAGGGGGAGATGGTGTATTGAGATATCAAGGTAGATTGTGTGTACCTATTGTGGATGGACTCCAAGAGAGGATTATGAAGGAAGCTCATAGCTCCAAATATTCCATTCATCCGGGTTTCACAAACATGTATCGTGACTTGAGAGAAATTTATTGGTGGAATAGCATGAAGAAGGGCATTGCAGAATTTGTTGCTAAGTGTCTAAATTGCTAGCAAGTGAAAGTTGAGCACCAAAGGCCCGATGGTTTGACGCATAATATAGAACTTCCAGAATGGAAGTGAGAGATGATTAATATGGATTTCATCACAGGTTTACCAAGGTCTCACAGGCAGGATAATTCTATTTGGGTGATTGTCGACATAATGACAAAATCAGCCCACTTTTTGCCGGTAAAGACTACCCATTCAGCAGAGGATTATGCCAGGTTATATATTCAGGAGGTGGTAAGACTTCATGGAGTCCAGTCTCCATTATTTCAGATAGAGGTGCACAATTTACTGCACAATTCTGGAAATCTTTTCAGAAAGGTTTGGGTTCAAAGGTGAACTTAAGTACTGTTTTTCATCCTCAGACAGATGGGCAAGCAGAGCGCACTATTCATACATTAGAAGATATGTTGAGGGCCTGTGTGATCGACTTCAAAGGTAATTGGGATGATCACCTACCCCTTATTGAATTTGCATACAACAATAGTTACCACTCTAGCATCCAGATGGCTCCATATGAAGCTCTTTATGAGAGAAGATGCAGATCTCCTATTGGATGGTTTGAAGTTGGTGAAGCAGGGTTGATAGGGCCAGATTTAGTCCATCAAGCTATGGAGAAGGTGAAAGTGATTCAATAGAGATTGAAAATGGCATAGAGTCGTCAGAAATCCTACACTAATGTTAGGAGAAGGGCATTAGAGTTCGAAGTGGATGATTGGGTATATCTAAAAGTTTCATCCATGAAGGGTGTTATGAGGTTTGGTAAGAAGGGGAAACTTAGTCCCCGGTATATTGGACCTTATCGAATATCCAAGAGGATCGACAATGTAGCTTATGAGTTGGAGCTACCACAAGAGTTAGCCGCGGTTCATCCGGTGTTTCACATCTCTATGTTGAAGAAGTGCATGGGCGATCATTCATTGATCATACCAACTGAAGATATTGGGATCAAGGATAGCCTATCTTATGAAGAGATTCCTGTTCAGATTATAGATCGCCAAGTTCGCAAGTTGAGGACTAAGGAAGTAGCATCAGTCAAAGTCCTTTGGAGGAAGCTACTTGGGAAGCTGAAGAGGATATGAAGAAAAGATATCCACGTCTCTTTGAGTCTATAGAAAATGCAGACCAAGGTACTAATTCTCTTCTTGGTACTCTTTAAATTACGAGTAAGCATGTTGTTTGTTTGCATTTGCTTGTTGGGTGTTTGAACTTGATGTTACGCCCTAAGCCTAGTAAGAATAATCTCATTCGAGGACGAATGTTCCCAAGGGGGAGATATTGTAACATCTCGCAATTTGAAATAACTAGGAAGAAGCTAATAATTGGAAATAGTCATTTTTGGGAAGAATGAAAATCTGGAAATTTGTTTAAGTTAGGAAAAGTTGAGTTTTGGTCAAATTCAAACAGCCATAACTCCTAGATCAAGATGAGTTAGGTGTACTTCCAGATATGGTTGGAAATCTCTTGGAATGATCTTTCCAACGCCGCCGAGTTTGCGCGATTCCGAGTTCGTATGAGTAAGTTATGCCCTTTGGAAGTTGAGCTGTTGGATTAAGGAAAGTCTAATCCGGATTTTGGAAGGGTAAATTAGTCTTTTCCTTACCTAATTATTCTAATTCATTTTAGGAGATTAATTGGGGTAAAACTAGATTTTGGTCAGTTCAAAAAATTTAGAGTTCAAGCTAGGGCTTGGAGAAAAGATAAAAGAAGAGAAAGGAGAAGAGGAAGCAAGATTCGTCGATTTCGTCAAGGATAGCTTGTGGATTTCGTTGGGGGTGATCCTACAAGGTATGTGAGATCACATAGCGTTGGATTAGTTCACCCACGCGCCAATCATGATTCAATTCAGCGAAATATGTGTGATTTGAAAGTAAATCCTTTGAGTTCTTGATGAAATTCATTTGAATTCTTGTGGGTTGTTTTGTTGAAGTTTCTTATGATTTGATTCAGTTTCCGGGTGTAATTTCGGTTTGAATCTATCATGTATTGAGGATATAAATGAGCCTAAGTGTTTGGGGAAAGAACCATTGAATTTTATAGGGTTTAAAGTTGAAAAACATAGAAGAAAAGTCGTCAAACACCTGGGGAAGGGGGTGAGGCGTTGCGCCAGCCAGCGCAACCCAAAGCAGTCCCTGAATGTGGGGCTCAGGGGCGATGCGCCAGCCAGAGAGCCCCAACTTGTTCTCTGAATGTTGAGGGCTAGCGCCCTGCGCCTCTCAGAGCGCCAGAGACGTCAGTTCTTCCCATTCTTCCCCCATCTTTTCGTACTTGGTCCTTAGCAATGTACCTATGTTTTCTAGTTGATTCCAACACTCTAAGGTACATCTAAACATCATGAAATCAGCCATAAACATGAGATCATGAACCTTG
>JAJOOR010018647.1:0-26194 GCA_036250505.1 Solanum acaule
TATATGTTCATCTTGTGTTTTGGAATATAGTAATATATCATCAATATATACTACGCAATTTTCTAGTTGTTTAAAATAGTTATCCATAAAGTGTTGATATCTACCTGGTGCATTTTTATATCCAAATGGTAATACATTCCATTCATGGTAATACCCGTATTCTATATTCTTAACTTGTATTTAGGAGTTCGCTTGTTGAGTACCATGTGGTTTGGTACTCACGCCTTGCTTCTACATTTGTGTAGATTATTAGCCCGAATTTTCACAATACTCTCTCTTATCTTCTTCTCTTAGGCTTCCTATGGAGATTTCTGAGGTAGTTGATTGTCATCTCATTAGACCTTTTTACTCCTACTTATGATCTTGTTCTACTTTAGAGACAATATCATTTGAGACTTGTTTATTTTTTTCAAATTTATTGTAATACATTAGAGGCTTGTACACGTGACAACCAGGTTTTGGGGGTAGGATAATTATTAATTTCCACATTATTTTATAGTATTAGACTTTTATTCTCGCTTTTCTTTCACATTTAATATATTATTTGGGTTTTAGGCTGACTTGTTTTGGTGGAATAAGATGAGTGTCATCACATCCATTTTTAGGTCGTAAGGAAATAGTATCAGAGCCCCAGGTTCATAGGTCTCACGTTTTCACAACCCAAGTCTAGTAGATTTTCTTGTATCGGCATGGAGACGTCTATTGTTATCTTTGAGAGGCTATAGTGACTTTTAGGAAAAATCTTCACTTTTGGAATCTCTATCGTGCGTCCTTGGTCCGATCTGATTCTTATCTCTTCCTTCCATTATCTATAACTTATAGTGATGACTCGTGCGTCGTTCTTCTTCTATGAAATTGATGTATTGTATATGGCTTTGATGTTAGACCTGATACTAAGGTGAAAGTGATAGACTTATGAGAATGATGTGTGGTCAGATTCAAAATGTTCAGTAATTTGAAGGGGTTGAGTTAGGTGATGGATCGACAAAGCA
Source organism: Solanum acaule (assembly GCA_036250505.1). Classification (NCBI taxonomy): domain Eukaryota; kingdom Viridiplantae; phylum Streptophyta; class Magnoliopsida; order Solanales; family Solanaceae; genus Solanum; species Solanum acaule. The sequence goes on from JAJOOR010018647.1 coordinate 993, forward strand.
TTTTGAGGATATCTAAATGATGAGGCTGGACAATGGTCCAAGGAACTTTGTAAACGTGTTATCTTTTTTGGGATAGTTATCCAACAATAGTGAATAGTAATTATGTGGTATATACAATATTTGGAGTGGTTCAGCAATTGGAAGTGGAATTATTAAAGGAATAAATAGGTATGCACATTGTGACTTTGAAAGCTACAATTAGTAAAGATGTCATAACAAGTATGGAATGCTTACCGTATGATGAGACCTATGTTGCATTAATCGAGGTCAGAATTAGTATTATGATCTGGGTGTATGTCAAAAGGGTCACGATGCAACTACTACAATGATACTGATTCTTACTTCGTTAGAGTTATGAAGTGTGTTACTCCTGCTATCGACTTGATCTGAGAAGGAATATTTATCGATTTGGTAGTTATTGTAGTTACTTAATGGGAAGAAATATGTGGCTATTTGGGTACAATCTTTCGATTGGTATGATATGTTCTAGTGGTGGATCTAACGGACTTTCACGATATGGTACTAGTGGTTTGTCAATTTTCAAGTGTAAATACTAACTACTTAAGGAGTTATCAGTTGTACCACATGTTCATAAAATGATATTCAATGTTTCATTCATATTTAATCACCAACTAGTTTGTTAATATAAAAACTTGGGTTAAGCATTTTTTTTAAGGAAAACTATAGTGGTGGATCTCTGGTAAGGTATTAATGTGTTCAGGTTGTGAAGTGTATTTCGCAGATCTAATTAGGATTGGTAATTTCATCATAAGCTCCAAATAAGTGGATTGACATCGAAATGACAAGCTTATGGGTGAAACAAAGTCCAGGGAATATACTTGTGTGAAGGCAATTAAGGATTTTACTAAGAAAGTGAGTATAAAATTGGGTTAGTCCATTGTATTTCGTTGGTATAATTGGATTAAGGTTGTAGCTGTGGAGGTTCGCATGGGGTGGTAGGAGTACCCGTATTCTATATTCTTAATTTGTGTTTAGGAGTTCACTTGCTGAGTGTTGGGTTCGAAAGTGATTAGGACGTTATGCGGAAGCTTACTATTGCATATCATATGGTTGATAAATCATATGATGAAAACTTATACTAATAATAAAAAATTATTGAATGGAATTTGTCTAATTGGCCTACATATTAAAAAAACATGAAAATTGTAGAGAGAAAATCTATCCATAAGCAAAAGTCTCTAAATGACTACATTGTGGATACTATTGTTGTTCTTTATGAGAATATAAATCTTCAATTTATAGATCTCCAAACTTTTCCTCTAAGTAAAGAATAAACCAAATATGGAAGAATATTATATTTTTCTTTCAGGAAAAGTAAAAACATTATGGTAATGTTTTGTTTTTTCTTTTAAGAAAAAAGAAACTTTAAATAAGGTGAGAAAATCAAGTCAAAACCCTAACAAATCTCTCCTTTTGGTTGGATTTTATTGACAAAACTTGATCCACCTTCTTCACACACATGATAATCTTGTTCTTCACGTAGTCTTCATCAGTGCTGCTTGCCATGATTAAAAATAAGGTTTAAAATATATGGGTTAAAAATGGTTTAAAAATATTTTGTTTTTATTTTTAAAATTGCAGCAACAGGAATGTTGAAAATATGGTTTAAAACTTCTTCCCCCCATGTAGTTGGACAAAATCATCATTATCATCAAATTTGTTACAAATTGGTTTGAAACTGCTTGAATGCATCTTCAACCTTGATGAACCATTGGATCATGGAATCTTTGGACCATGTGCTCTGATACCATTTGTTGGATTAGAAAGTGATTAAAGCGTCATGCGGAAGCTTACAATTCCATATCATATGGTCGATAAATCAGATGACGAAAACTTATACTAAAAATCAAAATATTATTATTTGATTTGACCAGTTGGTCTACATATTTAAAAATTCATAAAAAGACATTAAAAGTGTAGAGGGAAAAATCTCCCCATAAACTAAACTTTTAAAGGTCTACATTGTGGATGAAAATGAAAATTCATAAGTGCACACAGTTAAATCTGTAATAATCATAAACTATGATACATCTATTTAAACTTTTTTTATAAACTGAAGTTTGCATTACTCAAATTCAAAATTTATTTGGATGTACATGGTTGGTTACATATTTTTGTGTTGGATTTATATCATTTACATTTTCTATTAGAGATGTTTATTATAATAACACTAATAGATTCTACCTTTTCTTTCACATGACATATGAAGGTGAAGATTCATATATGTACACCATTAAATTACACTATAAGGGTTGGTGGGTGTTTGAGTAATGAACTATGTTAATGGACATATAACTTATTATGACTATTGCAATTGAGATGAGAATTCCATTATTCAGATGAGGCACTGTATGAAAAAGTTTAAAGTCAATGATAAAAAGGTGAAATTTTGGTTCATGTTTGGCCTTATTTTGAGAAAAGTATAAGACTTTTGTCAACTGATTTAGATATATATATATATAACCTTGTCTATGAAATGTCTGACAGTAGAGAAGTAGAAATATTTGTTGAGCACACGAAAGAGGACCAATGGAACTATGATAGTTGATTCTGAGGGCAACCCACAACAAGACGGAGAAGATTTTGTAGATGTGAATATAATAGAGAAAAGTGATTAGTGTGATGCCACATGTGAAGAACGTGAGTCATTTAATGACTCTGATTATTTCTTGGAAGAAGATGATATGATTTTTGATAAAAATCATTGACTCTAATGTAGAATGGGTTGGCCTTAACGGGAGAAATAGAGAAAATCAAGTTAAAGAAAAAACAATGAAGGTTAGAGTTGTCTCAAAAATGTTGGTTGTGTTTCCCAATGACACTCAAGAAAATGATTGTGCTACATCATATGAGGATTTAAAGAGTTTGCATGCAGAATATGATGATGAAGATCTACTGTTTTTACTCCAACTAGACATTTGGATAATCCAAAATTTAAGTTTACGCTTAATATGATTTTCGGAAATAGCAAAGAATTCAAGTGAGCAATTGAGTTACATGTTGTGTTACAAAAAAAAAAAAATCAAGTTTAAGAAGAACGAAAGTACAAGGTCAAAGGCAATTTGTAAGGTGTCACATTGCAAATGGTTTATATTTGCAGCAAAGTTTAAAGGTGATGCACCTTTCAAAGATCAAGACAATAGGCCTTGACCATTGTTGTGGCAAAAAAAGAGATAACAAGACTATTGACTATGGAGTGTTAGCTAAGAAGTATGTTGAAGAATTTAGAATAAATCCAAGTTGGGGAGTAAAAGAATTCCAAACTCAAGTGATGAGGACTCATAATTGTACTATTACTCGAACCCAAGCTTATATGACAAAGAGGAAGACATTAGATCTAATTACAGGAACTAAAGAAGAGAAGTTTGATATGTTATGGGATTACTGTGCTTAGCTAAGGAGGAGTAATCTAGAGACTACGTGTATTTTGAAGCTAGATGAAAATAAAAAAGCAATGGTTAATGGTAGAAAAATATTTTTAAGACTTTATATATGCTTTGCAACTTGCTAATAGGGCTTTTTAGCGGTATGTCGACCTATAATAGAGGTCGATGGATGTCATTTGAAAGGACAACAAAAGGGGAGTCAAGTATTGACAACAGTAGGCATTGATGTACAATAACATATATCCTATTGCATTCGCAAATGTAGAAGGTGAACTAAAGGAAACATGGAAGTGGTTTTTAACGCTTCTTAATGAGGACCTAGGAATAGCACTTAACCCTTTTGCATAGACTTTCATTTCTGATAAACAAAAGAGTTTAATTCCATCATTGAGATAATGCTAGATGTTGCGCACAGATTTTGAGTGAGACATCTACATAACAATTTCAAAACTGAAGGTTTTGGAGGACAATCACTAAAGGATATCCTATGGAAAGCTGCTAGGGCAATTACAAATCCTAAATTCTCCAAGTATTTGAAAGAGATGAATCAAATAGATACAAAAGCCCTTAATGGTTTAATAAACCACCCAATCACTAGTTAAGGGATTTTTTTCTCTTCTTTTCCAAAATATGATGTGTTAATAAACAATTTGTGCGAGTTATTTAATAGTGTACTTCTATATGTAAGAAACAAGTATATTTGGACAATGATTGCATAAATTAGGATCTATATGTTGCCCAGACTTCAAAAGAACAGAGATTAAATGATGAAGTATTGCCAGAGAATCTGTCCAAAGATCATGTTGAAACTAGAAAAAATTAAGGTTAAAGCCGTTGAATGTATTACTACTAATCAAAATTATAGAATCTGTCGATGAAGCCAAACATGGGTTGGCAGAAGATCAAAATTGCCAAAATAGACGTCAAGAATCACCTCCAAGTCATATTCTCTAAACGTTTGTGATCCTCATAATAAACATGTAAATGTTTGTGAGCTCAACTTGCAACTCACTCAAATTCTTGATGAAGTTGAAGTTGAGAAGAAAAAGAGTGAAACATTTCACCAAATATTGGTGGGATGCCCCTATAGGTGGTGACTCATGCAAGAATAGTAATTATTCATCTTTCTTAGCTGAGAATGACGTTGGAATTTTTAGTAATTATGACTTCAGGCCTGTTATGGATGCTACAAATTATCCTCATAACCATACTTTTGGTTTTTGATCATCATGGGTTCTTTTAATTCTTTTTCCTCATCTTTTGGTTAAATTAATCTATCCATAATCTCCTTTGTTGTATTATTTAATATATATGTTGCATTATTAAAATGACATAAATACAGTGTTACCTTCTTCATTTCTATCATGTTACTTTTTGAGAAGACCAATTTAAAACATACACAACGATAATATAGAGATTTTTTCAGTTAATTAGTTCCACTTATTTATAGTCAATTACATGTAGGTATCTTTTAGGTAATAATAAATAAAATTTCTATAACTACCCTATTGGTAAATAAGTGGAATTTGCTAAAATTCTTGTGCACTTTTTCTACATGCTTTAAGCATATTGAGTGACATTACTTTTGAGATACCGCAAGACGAAGGTGAAGTTGATTGTGAATTGACGTTATGTTTTTAGGAAAATTATATTCTCTTCAATGTACTCGAGATAACGAAATACATCGTCGCAGAACAGTGGTAACACAAACTCCAGTGAACAGTGAACTCACTCGACAACATTAAATCACATGAATTTTTTTAAAGTGCAGAAGATCAGAAAAATTTGCATATTACAAAATTGAGAAAACGCTTCTCTATTTATACCCAAATAAAGATAACAACACATGTGTTATTGTGTCTTAAAATCAGAAAATCACAACTCTTCGAAAAAGTCACAACCACCCTTCAATATAAAAATATGCTATTCAAATTACATTTTTTCAAAAAAAAAATACTTTATTTCTTATTTACACATTTTAATATCCAACAATAATCACCTTATAAAGCTTTGCAATGACTCTTTTGGTACATATCTCACGGACCGATAATTAATAATTGCAAAAGTTTTACTCTTTGTTAACTCTATCTTGTACCTGGTAGTAACATTTATTCTTAGAAATATCTGTTAGGATTTTGCCATGATTTTCTTACCTTATTTGAAGTTTATTTTCTCATAAAAGAACAAACAAACTATTACCATAAATGTTTTTACTTTTCATGAAAGGAAAATATGTTTTTCGTGCATATTTGGTTTATTCTTTCCTTAGAGAGAAAGTCTGCGATCCTATAAATTGAAGATCCCTATTCTCAAAGCAAATCGTATCTCATATAATATATATATATATAAGAGAACTCTAGGCCCGCCTACGTGGCGCCACCACAAACAGAATTCCCTTTTAATTTATTCATTTATAATACTAGCCTTCCACTTTCATGAAAAATTGCGACTTTTATGAAAAGGTGCGACTTTAATGAAAAGTTGCGACTTTTATGAAAAGTTGTGACTTTTATCAAAAGTTGCGACTTTGATGAAGAGTTGCGACTTTAATGAAAAGTTGTGGCTTTTACGAAAGGTTGTGACCTTTTCGAAGAGTTGCATGCATCTTCTCCAAATAGTTGTAACCTTTCCGATAATGCACAATAAACATTGTTCACACTACCCTTTTTTGTCGATACATAGAGGTCTCATTTTAAAACAACGAAAATTATGAAGCTCTTCTTCTTCTTCACATAATATTTGTGTACTTTGCTCCTATTGAGTGGCTCACTGACACCATTGCTTATGTTACAGATCCTGGTATGTATTTTTATAGTCATTAATTTATGCTTATGTTATTAAGGATAAATGATAAAATGTTATAATTTTCATTTTCATTTACATCATTAATGTCTTGTAAACTTTCCGATAAGACACAATAATCATTTGTTCACACTACCCTTTGTTGTCTATAAATAGATGAATTTCCTCTCATTATAAAACAACGAAAATTTTAAACTTCTTCTTCTTCTTCTGGACAATTAAATATTTGTGTACTTTGCTCTTGCTAAATGGCTCCCTGACACTGTCACACCCCTTTTTGCACACAACGGAAGGGTTTTTCCAATTAAAATGACGGTATTGATTTAAGAATTATTTTAATTGTTTTTCAGAGTCGCCACTTGGAATTGAGTTATGGTGTTCCAAGTTACCTTTTTGAATCCCTAATCAATAGAAAATGACTCTTTAGTTTTGGTCTGCGAACCAGAAATTCGGGTAAGGAATTCTGTTGACCGAGGGGAAGGTATTAGGCACCCCTCGAGTCCCGTGGTTCTAGGACGGTCGCTTTTATTGACTTATACTTATTTATACTAATTTTGGATATATTGTGTCTACAGGCCATGGTTTACTTATTTTTTATGGTTGAATTTTTTATTAGTCTGAACCTAGATGCGTAACCGCATTCTTGGTCTTGACATTTAGAGGCATAACTGCCTTTTCCTCTCAAGTATCTCACACCTAATAATTTTATGTCTCATATCTTGATTTTAATTAAATAAAATATTTGTTAGAATAATTTTACCAAGGTGTGTCACCACATCCTTGAATTTTTTTTAATGTTTCAAAAAAGATGTGTAACCACATTCTTTATTGAAAGTATTTCCTTTTTAATGTGTCTAAAGTTTTGTCTAACATTAAAAGAAAACATTTATTTCTTATAAGGACAAAATCAAATAAAGTAAAATAAATCTACACTTCTAGAATACAATATGAAATTTTGGATTATTTCTATTTTATTTTATTACTTTACAAGTTAACGTCAAAATTAGCACACACTTTTTAATCCAACAAAATAATAGACAATTGTAAAATATTTCTTATTTTTTGTTTGATAAAATAAAAATGACAATACTTTATTTAGTTATTTTAGCCTAGCAATTCCTAGTTTATCATTATTATCTAAATCAAGACAAGAACAACACCATGACTTGTTCAATTGTAAGAGATCACAACTAACGAATAAAAGTAAATAAATAAAAATAATCATCAGTTGGATCTATCTTCATTCATCAAATAGAGATATAACAACTAACAAATTATTCATTTCAATCAAATTATGAATAAAAATAAAATATAAGAAAACTGGTCGTAAATATTACAACAAATTCCATAAATAAATTAAAGATTTAAAACAAAGTTATACCTCAAATGAAGAAAATAAGTACCACAAAACCTTGATCGAAGCTCGATTAAAACACCCACAAATCTTTTGTAGATTGTATGGAGCGATATATGTATTGTGTTGGTATGAAAATAAAGAAAAAGTAAGAAAATATATGAATGTTTTGGTAAATTTTTGAAAGAAGAATAGAACAAAGATGTGTGTTTTTCTTTTTTTTTTAGTCTCTGTTGCTGAATGGTTTTTCTATTGTTATCTGTTGTCCGTGTGTGTGTATTTGTATTGTTGTAGTTTAGGTGTAGTGCGTGCGGTGGGTGGATGTGGAAAGTGTAAGTGGGTAATGGGGTAAGTGTAGGTGGGTTGGGGTAGTGGGGTAGTTTAGGCTAATATAATATAATATAAGAATATTATTTAATTATTTTTTAAACTAACAAAAATAAATTATAAATGAGAAATATTAGCTTATTTATTAAACTAAAATTAAAATAAAGCATATATTTTTGCTATTTTCAATTTTTTTAAAAATAAACTGACTAAAATAAGACAAAATCAAAATATCGAATTTAAACATAAAAGAAATATTTAAGGAATAAAAAATAGTGTAAGACTTTATGTTCGGTCAAAAATTACGTGTCTACAGTTTGCCCCTCTTTGACTGGAAACACGAAGAGTTTTCAGACAAAGAAGTAGACAAAACGACAAGTTTTGACCGGACTCTTATTTGAAAGAAAAATATGCGACTGAGTCCTTGTTTTGGACAGCCTACACATCCCAGGTTATAAGGGAATCAAGTCACGAGGAGATGGGGTGATGAGTTGGAAGTTAAGTTTGGTTCCATCGAGGCTCCAGATCACGGCTCTAATCCTTAATTACAAAAAAAATAATATGAAAACTAATAGTCAAAAGGAAAATAAAAGTACAAACTCCTATCTATGCAACTTCTCTTGAGTCTTAGAGTTTCAGATATCACCTTGATTTTTGGGTGAGTATCTTGATCTTGAATTGGATTGAGGCTTAACTTGCCGCTTAGAGTGAGCTTTTGGCATTCTTCAAACTGACAATTTGAAAATGTTTTTGAATGACTGCATGTTTTCTTGATCAGAAGTTGAATAGTAGCAAGTGTCATGAGGTCGGGCTACTATATGCATTGAAGAAGCTGATTCTGGCTATCAAGGATTGACCATTCTGAAAAGAGTTGAAACTTTGTTCCTGAATTTCAAATCCATGTTTCGCTTGAAAAAACCTAAAATCCATCACAAACAAAAGAAATAAACAAAAAATTTGCCCCACTTGTCACTGGAAAATTTTTGTGAGTTATTAGCAAATGTGAATTAAAGAAAAATAAACTCAGACTAGGAAGTGTTTATCCTAGGAGAAAATAAAAATAAAGGTCTCAGACTAGGAAGTGTTTATCCTAGGAGAAAATAAAAAATAACAATTTCAGACTAGGAAGTGTTTATCCTAGGAGAAAATAAAAAATAACAATCTCAGACTAGAAAGTGTTTATCCTAGGAGAAAATAACTAAATCTCATTATGTAGGAGGGTCCTGCTAATCCCATTGTCCAGGAGGGTCCTGCTAATCCCATTGTCCAGGAGGGTCCTGCTAATCCCGTTATGTAGAAGGGTCGTGTTAATCTAATTCTCATTGTCCAGGAGGGTCCTGCTAAACTAAATCCCATTATGTAGGAGAGTCCTGCTAATCTAATCCCACTATGTAGGAGGGTCCTGCTAATCTAAATCTCATTATGTAGGACGGTCCTGCTAATCTAATCACATTATGTAGGAGGGTCTTGCTAAACTAAATCACATTATGTATGAGGGTCCTGCTAAACTAAATCACATTATGTATGAGGGTCCTGCTAAGCTAAATCCCATTATGTAGGAGGATCCTACTAATCTAAATCCCAATATGTAGGAGGGTCCTGCTAATCCCATTATATAGGAGGGTCCTGCTAATCCCATCATGTAGGAGGGTCCTGCTAATCCCATTATGAAGGAGGGTCCTGCTAATCCTATTATGTAGGAGGGTCCTGCTAATCCCATTATGTAGGAGGGTCCTACTAAATTAAATCTCATTATGTAGGAGGGTCCTGCTAATCACATTATGTAGGAGGGTCCTGCTAAATCAATTGTAAGAGATCACAACTAACGAATAAAAGTAAATAAATAAAAATAATCATCGGTTAGATTTATCTTCATTCATCAAATAGAGATATAACAACTAACAAATTATTCATTTCAATCAAATTATGAATAAAAATAAAATATAACAAAACTGGTCATAAAAATTACATCAAATTCCATAAATGAATTAAAGATTTAAGGCAAAGTTATACCTCAAATGAAGAAAATAAGTACCACAAAACCTTGATCGAAGCTCGATTAAAACATCCACAAATCTTTTGTAGATTGTATGGAGTGATATATGCATTGTGTTGGTATGAAAATAAAGAAAAAGTAAGAAAAGATATAAATGTTTTGGTAAATTTTTGAAAGAAGAATAGAACAAAGATGTGTGTTTTTCTTTTTTTTAGTCTCTGTTGCTGAATGGTTTTTCTATTGTTACCTGTTGTCCGTGTGTCTGTGTGTATTTGTATTGTTGTAGTTTAGGTGTAGTACGTGCGGTGGGGGTGTGTGGGTAGTGGAGGAAAGTGTAAGTGGGTAATGGGGTAAGTGTAGGTGGGTTGGGGTAGTGGGGTAATTTAGGCTAATATAATATAATATAATATAATATAAGAATATTATTTAATTATTTTTTAAACTAACAAAAATATATTATAAATAAGAAATATTAGCTTATTTATTAAACTAAAATTAAAATAAAACATATATTTTTGTTATTTTCAATTTTTTTAAAATAAACTTACTAAAATAAGACAAAATCAAAATATCTAATTTAAACATAAAAGAAATATTTAAGGAATAAAAAATAGTGTAAGACTTTATGTTTGGTCAAAAATTACGTGTACAGACACCATTATTTTTGTATCAACACACTGATAAATAGAATCGTTCTATCTTGAGAGGATCTATTCCTTTAAACATCGGGTACCAGAGGAGAATAATTTCCTTAAGGGGATACTATGCATTCCATGCGCTCAATTTTTTCCATTCTGTTTCATTCTACTTTTGCAGATCCTGGTGTGCTTTTTACAGTCAATAATTTATGCTTATATTATTAATTGTTGTTTTTGAGTACATGCTTTAAACTTTATTGTTTATGTTTATGCAAAGTTATTGTTATAAGTATTTGTTAGTACAGATTAAAGAACAAACATTAATTGAGTATTCAAACAAGTTTTCTCTACTGAAATTGTTGAAGGTACAATAACAAAAAAGCCCTAACAAATCTCTAATTTCTTCATCAACAACATCATTTCTTCACATACAAGTATGCGATTTTGTCTTTTTTTAGAAAATCCTCTGAGAGTTAATAACTATGCATGCCCATATATATATTTTTTTTGTTGTTGTTATCTATTTTTACTAAATCTTACCAGTGGATATTATGAGTACTTTAGGGATTGAAAGTTAATTGAAGTGTTAGTCAATTTTTTGAGGTATGTTATTACAAAACATAGGAACTTTTATGATTAGGATGATTTGTTATCATCATTGAATATCTCATAGTTTACTCCCTTTAATGTATGTTTTTTCCTCGCTGTTCTGTTTTATCCTTAAAATTATATTGTATAACATCTCGCAAATTGAAAGAACTAGAAAGAGCTAGAATTAGAAAGAGTGATTTTTGGAGATGATAAAAATCTGGAAAATTGGTTAAGTTAACTTAACTTTGAGTTTTTAGTGAACTTTAAACGAACATAAATTCTAGCTCAGGATGAGTTAGGTGTTCTTCCAGATACCGTAGGAATTATCGTTGAATTATCTTTCTAAATCCATCGAGTTTGCGCGATTCTGAGTTCGTATGAGTGAGATATGCCCTTTGGAAGTTGGGTTGTTTTGGATAAGGAAAGTCCAATCCGGATTTTGGAAGGGTATTTTGGTCTTTTCCATACCCAATTAGTTAATTACGTTTTTGGTAATTATTTTAAGTTCTAAACTGATAGAATTAGTTTACGATTTTGGAATTTGAGTTAGGGTTTTGAGAGAAGAGAAAAGAAGAGGAGAAGGAGCAAGAATCGTCAAGATCTTCAAGAATTGCTTGTTGTTTTCATCAAGGGGTGATCCCTACAAGGTATGTGAGTTCACACAGTGTTGGGTTCGTTCACCCACGTGCCAAACATATTTATTCAGTGTAATTTCATCCTAAAAAGATTGAGATTTGATGTTCTTTAGTTGTATTCTTGAATTGGGGATGAGATTGAGGAGTTCTTGAGAGTTAAAGATTGATTGTTAGAGTTGCTTTGAGTTAGATTCTTGTGTATATGTTGTGGGTACCTGAATCTAAAGAGATATTAAGAAAAAAAATCGAATTTAGGCGAATTGGGGTTAGAAAATGAAGAAGAAAAAAGTCGGACAAGGAACAGGTAGGATGCGGACCTGTTCCTTCAGTGTGAAAAGTTTCTCTGCACGTTGCGGAGAGAACGTGGACTCCTCTGTTTCAAAATTTAATTTCACGATAAATTATTTAGATGCATCTCCGCCTCGTGGACTTGCTCCAAGATGGTGATTTCTTAACCTTTTCTCATGTTCTATTTAAAATCACTCCTAAACATCATGAGATCTTTCCTTGCACAAATCACAATCCTTGAATCCGTAATTCAATTCAAGGAAAGTTAAGAGTCAAGTCAAGAGAAGATTATAGTCAAGTCAATAGAAGTTCATAAAGTCTTCCAAAAGTCTTTTACAAATGTTTTAACTTTGTTTTAAGACTTAAGTTTTAAGTTGAGTAAAGAGAAAAAATTGAAATCATTTTTTTCATAAGACTATATCGGGACTGTGTATTCCCAATGAGTAAATGTTTTCACATTTAAACAAGAAAGGAAACTGAGATTTCCAAAAGATATTTTGAGTTAGTTTTCAGTAAAGAGTAAGAGTAAAGTTCATTCTTAAAAGATTATATCGGGAACTAAGTATTCCCAAGAGTTTAAAATGTTTTCACATTTGAACAAGAAAGGAAAACTGAGATTTCCAAGAGAGCTTTTAATCTAAGTTTTTGAGTAATTATCTCAAACCAAAGAAAGAGTTTTGTTTTTACAAACATATGAGCTAAAGTATATTTTAGGAGTAGTATTGAGCACCGATATGAGGAAGAGTTTGAGTTCAGATAACTCACGTCTCCATAAACCTTGTAGACATCATAGGTAGTAAAGGATCATACTTTTTAGATGACTCCTTAAGTGCTTTTTAGCATAGACTAGTGGATCCACTTAGTTAAGGCGTTCTATATGACGGCAAAGTATAGGATAGTTCTGGCCGCGTGGGCAAGACATTGTATCACCACTTCTGTTCATAGTGGTGGTTGTCGGTTAGAGAATCTCCCACAGAAGCGATATTACTTTCTTATATAAGTAAAGTTGAGTTTGTTATTACTTTTCTTTAACTCGTTGTTTTCTACTGTTTTAAAAGCTTTCTATATATTGCATGTGTTTTATTGCTTTATATTTAGTTAAGTTATTCAGGAGTTGAGAAAGCCAAGGTAAGTGTTCCTTTCAGATTCTTTTCAAGCCTATGTTATGTTTAGCCATCAAACTTGCATACTCATACATTCAATGTAGTGATGCCAGTTGGCCTGCATCGTCTTATGATGCAGACACAGGTAACCAAGATCAGCATTCAGCGCCTCGTTAATCCAGTTAAGCACTCAGAGTCAGTTGGTGAGCCTCCTAGCTTTTCGGAGGATCCTTTTATTGCTTTCAGTATTTTAGTTCATTAGGATGTCATGGGTCTTGTCCCGACGTCCATCTCAGTTGTTTAGAGGCTTCATAGACATAGTTGGTTGATTTTAATTCATGAGTCTTTACTTTTCCTTATTAGTTAAGTTGAGACTTGAGTTGCCACTTTGGTAGTGAATGTTATTATAATACATTCTAAGTTATATTTTGAGTAGTTCAGTTTACTTGTTTTAAAAGTATTTATCTTGAGTAAAGTCTTCTACTAAGTAAGTAAGCCAGGCCAAGGGTTCGCTTGGGGCCAACAATGGTTCTCTAGTGTCAGCCACATCTAGGTGTAGGCTCGGGGAGTGACAAACTTTGTATTAGAGCACAGAGTTCAAGATTCCTAGGGAGTCTATGAAGCCGTGTCAGTAGAATCATAGTTATCGGTGTGAAATACACCACATTTATAATTAGGAAGCTGCAACATTTAGGAATTCCTTCACTTCTTTCATACTCAATTCGTGCGATAAAGTTTATCTCTGTACAATTTATTTCTAACTCATGCTTACGCGTAACCGATTGTGAGCTGGACTATGGTCGAGAGTGCTTTCATTAGGTGTTTTTTTCCCCGTGAGCTAAGAAAAGAAAAGAGATGGTTGCTGACATGGAGGAGTAGGATGAGTTTATTCGTTGTTGAGTTGACTCGTCTGTCAAGTAAGGGAAGTAAGGCAGCCATGCTAATAGGTTACATGGGCATAGAAAGGCTGATTATCCATGTGCAACAAGTTGAGGAGGACCAACTGAAGGACAAAGAAGAGTTTAAGAATAAGTGGGCTAAGACATCAGGGAATGAATACAGGCAGCAAAAGGGTAATGCAAACCGGTCTTCTTTCCAACATAAGCAGAAAGGACCTGCTCCATCATCTGCTAGTGCACCTGCACCAAGGAACAAATGTGAGTACAATAGTCAGAATTCTCAGAACTTCAGAGCTAGACCTGCGCATTCGCAAAGTAGTAAGGCACAAGGGGGTACTAAGACTCCTGCATGTGCTAAATGTGGTAAGAATCACTCAGGGGTGTGTCGTGATGGCTCCACTGGTTGCTTCAAGTGTGGCCAGAACGGTCATTTTATGAGAGAGTATCCTAAGAATAGGCAGAGTAATGGTAATGGGGGGCAATAGAGCCTAGTCTTTTTCAGTTGCTCCACCAGATAGAGCTGCATCTAGATGAGCTAATTCAATGGTAGGTGGAGAAGGAAACCATCACTAGTCATCGAGAGCAAGAGGATTCGCCAGATATTGTCGCTGGTATGATCTAAGTCTTCAATTTTGATGTTCTTATTGAGCAACTTCTTGAGCCCATCAGTGTTTCTACACATGTTGGTGAGTCTATTTTAGCATAAAAAGTCTATCGTGATTGTTCCATTTCCATAAATCACAAAAGTACCATGGCTGACTTAGTTGAGTTAGATATAGTGGATTTTGATGTCATTCTAGGTATGGACTGGCTTCATGCCTATTATCCGTCAATAGATTGTAGAACTCGAGTAGTCAAGTTCCAGTTTCCAGTGAACCATTTATAGAGTTGAAGAGTAGTTCAGCAGTGCCTAAGGGTTGTTTTATTTCATACCTTAAGGCGAGAAAATTAGTTTCCAAGGGGTGTGTCTATCACTTAGTCTGAGTTAATGACTCGAGTGTTGAGATACCTCCTATTCAGTCAGTTTCAGTAGTAAAAGAGTTTCCAGAAGTCTTTCCAGATGATCTTAACGGAGTCCCTCTTGAGAGAGAAATAGACTTCGGTATAGATATTATTCATGATACGTGTATTATCTCTATTCTGCCATATAACATGGCACCAGCAGATTTGAAAGAGTTAAAAGAGCAGCTGAAAGATCTTTTAGAGAAAGGTTTAATTTGAGTAAGTATCTCACCTTGGGGAGCTCCGGTCCAATTTGTGAAAAAGAAAGATGGCTCCCTTAGGATGTGTAAGATTACCGTCAATTGAATAAGGTTACCAGCAAGAATAAGTATTCTCTTCCGAGAATTTATGATCTTTTCGATCTGCTTCAGGGTGGTTCGTGTTTCTCAAAGATAGACCTCAGATCAGGTTACCATCAGTTAAAGTAAGGGAATGTGATATTCCAAAGACAGCGTTCAGGACCCGTTATGGTCATTATGAGTTTCTGGTCATGTCGTTCGGCTTAACCAATGCGCCTGTAGCGTTCATGGACCTTATGAATAGAGTATTCAAGCCTTATTTAGATATGTTGTTATCGTGTTCATTGATGACATACTAATCTATTCGAGGAATGAGGAAGATCATGCTAGTCATCTCAGAAAAGTTCTCCAAATTCTAAAGGATAAGGAGGTATATGCCAAGTTCTGTAAGTGTGAGTTTTGGCTTGAGTCTGTGGCATTCTTGGGCCACATAGTTTCTAGTGATGGAATTAGAGTTGATACCCAGAAGATAGAGGCAGTGCAAAATTGGACTAGACCCATGTCCAATTGATATTAGGAGTTTCTTGGGGTTGGTTGGCTATCCTTTGACCAAGTTGACTCAGAAAATAGTGAAGTTTCAATGGTCTAAAGCTTGTGAGAAAAGCTTTTAGGAATTGAAAAAGAGGTTGACTACTGCCCCAGTATTGACCTTACCAGAAGGTACGCAAGGCTTTGTTGTATATGGTGATGCATCCAGAGTTGGTTTGGGTTGTGTGTTAATGCAGAATGGCAAAGTTATAGCTTATGCCTCCAGACAGTTGAAGGTTCATGAGAAGAATTACCCAACCCATGACTTAGAGTTGGTTGTCGTAGTATTTGCATTGAAAGTATGACGCCATTATTTGTATTGTGTGCATGTGGATGTGTTCACCGATCACAAAAGTCTTTGGTATGTGTTTACTCAGAAAGAGCGGAGGTAGTTAGAATTACTCAAGGATTATGATATGAGAATTCTTTATTACCCAGGTAAGGCTAATATTGTTGTTGATGCCTTGAGCATGTTATCTATGGGTAGTACCGCCCATTTTAAGGAAGATAAGAAAGAGTTAGCAAAAGAGGTGCATAGACTTGCAATACTAGGAGTTCGACTAATGGATTCCACATAAGGAGGAGTAGTAGTGATGAATGGGGCTGAATCATCATTAGTGTTAGAAGTAAAAGAGAAGCAAGACCAAGATCTTTTATTTCTTCAATTAAAGGTAAGTGTTCATAAGCAAAAAGTGATGGCTTTTGAACAAGGGGGAGATTGTGTTTTGAAGAATCAAGGTAGATTGTGTGATTGATTTCAAGGTAATTGGGATGATCACCTACCTCTCATTGACTTTGCGTACAACAATAGTTACCACTCTAGCATCCAAATGGCTCCTTATGAAGCTCTTTATGGGAGAAGATACAGATCTCCTATTGGATGGTTTGAGGTTGGTGAAGCTGGGTTGATAGGACCAAATTTAGTTCATCAAGCTATGGAGAAGGTGAAAGTGATTCAAGAGAGGTTTAAAACGGCGCAGAGTCGTCAGAAATTCTACACAGATGTTAGGAGAAGAGACTTAGAGTTTGAAGTAGATGATTGGGTTTACTTGAAAGTTTCACCCCTGAAGGGTGTTATGAGATTTGGTAAGAAGGGGAAGTTTAGTCCCTGATATATTGGTCCTTACAGAATTTCCAAGAGAATTGGCAAGGTAACGTATGAGTTAGAGCTACCCCAAGAGTTAGCAACGGTTCATCCGGTATTTCATGTCTCCATGTTGAAGAAGTGCATTGGAGATCCTTCACTTATATATCATACCAACTGAAGATATTGTGATCAAGGATAGTTTATCTTATGAAGAAATTTCGGTTCAAATTCTAGATCGCCAAGTTCGCAAGATGAGAACAAAAGAGGTATCATCAGTCCAAATTCTATGGAGAAATCAATTTTTTGAGAAAGCTACTTGGGAATTTGAGGAGGATATGAAGAATAGATACCCACATCTCTTTGAATCCGAAGAAGTTCCAAATTAAGGTACTAATCCTTTTCTTGGCTTTTATTTTAAGATGACGTGTTGTATGTACACGTTGCTTGTTGGGTGTTTCAGCTAGGTGTTTGATGTTACGCCTTAGCCTACTAAGAGTAATCTCATTCGAGGATGAATGTTCCCAAGGGGGAGATATTATAACATCTCGCAAATTGAAAGAACTAGAAAGAGCTAGAATTAGAAAGAGTGATTTTTTGAGATAATAAAAATTTGGAAAATTGGTTAAGTTAAGTTTGAGTTTTTGGTGAACTTTAAATGACCATAACTCCTAGATCAGGATGAGTTAGGTGTGCTTCCAGATACCGTAGAAAGATCGTTGAATTATCTTTTAAACTCCGCCGAGTTTGCGTGATTCCGAGTTCGTATGAGTGAGATATTCCCTTTGGAAATTGGGCTATTTTGGATAAGGAAAGTCTAATCCGGATTATAGAAGGGTATTTTGGTCTTTTCCATACCCAATCAGTTAATTACATTTTCGGTAATTATTTTAATGTCTAAATTGATAGAATTTAGTTTACGCTTTTGGAATTTGAGTTAGGGTTTTGAGAGAAGAGAAAAGAAGAGGAGAAGGAGCAAGAATCGTCAAGATCTTCAAGAATTGCTTGTTGTTTTCATCAAGGGGTGATCCCTACAAGGTATGTGAGTTCACACAGCGTTGGGTTCGTTCACCCACGTGCCAAACATATTTATTCAGTGTAATTTCATCCTAAAAAGATTGAGATTTGATGTTCTTCAGTTGTATTCTTAAATTGCTTTCGTTTTTGAATTGGGGATGAGATTGAGGAGTTCTTGAGAGTTAAAGATTGATTGTTAGAGTTGCTTTGAGTTAGATTCTTGTGTATATGTCGTGGGTACCTGAATCTAAAGAGATATTGAGAAAAAGAATCAAATTTAGGCAAATTGGGGTTAGAAAGAGAAAAAGAAAAAAGTCGGACAAGGAACAGGTATCAGGTCCGCGTCACGGACTTGTTCCTTCAGTGTGAAAATTTTCTTTCCGCGTCGCAAACTTGCTCCAAGATGGTGATTTCTTGACATTTTCTCATGTTTAGCTACTTAAATTCACTCCTTAACATCATGAGATCTTTCCTATCACAAATCACAATCCTTGAATCCATAATTCAATTCAAGGAAAGTTAAGAATCAAGTCAAGAGAAGTTAAGAGTCAAGTCAAGAGAAGATTAGAGTCAAGTCAAGAGAAGTTCATAGAGTCTTCCAAAAGTCTTTTACAAATGTTTTAACTTTGTTTTAAGACTTAAGTTTTATGTTGAGTAAAGAGTAAAGATTGAAGTTATTTTCTTCAAAAGAGTATATCGGGACTATGTATTCCAAAAGAGTAAATACTTTCACATTTAAACAAGAAAGGAAACTGAGATTTCCAAAAGAGTCTTTGAGCTAGTTTTCAGTAAAGAGTAAGAGTAAATTTCATTCTTCGAAGATTATATCGGGAACAAAGTATTCCCAAGAGTTTAAAATGTTTTCACATTTGAACAAGAAATGGAAACTGAGATTTCCAAGAGAGCTTTTAAGCTATGTTTTTGAGTAATTATCTCAAACCACAGAAAGAATTTTATTTTTACAAACATATGAGCTAAAGTATATTTTGGGAGTAGTATTGAGCACCGATATGGGGACGAGTTTGAGTTCAGATAACTCACGTTTCCATAAACCATGTAGCCATCATGGGTAGTAAAGGATCATACTTTTTAGATGACTCCTTAAGTGCTTTCTAGCATAGACTAGTGGATCCACTTAGTTAAGGTGTTCTATGTGACGACAAAGTATAGGACAATTCTGGCAGCGTGGGCAAAACGTTGTATCACCACTTAGGCTCATAGTGGTGGTTGTCGGTTAGAGAATCTCCCACAGAAACTATATTACTTTCTTATATAAGTAAAGTTGAGTTTGTTATTGCTTTTCTTTAACGAACTATGTTGTTTTCTTCTGTTTTAAAGGCTTTCTATATATTGCATGTGTTTTATTGCTTTATATTGAGTTAAGTTATTCAGGAGTTAAGTAAAGCCAAGGTAAGTGTTCCTTTCAGAATTTTTTCAAGCCTATGTTATGTTTACAATTCCAACTCGCATACTCGTACATTCAATGTACTGATGTCAGTTGGCCTACATAGTCTTATGATGCCTACACATGTAACCAGGATCAGCGTTCAGCGCCTCGTTGATCCAGTTGAGCACTCAGAGTCAATTGGTGAGCCTCCTAGCTTTTCGAAGGATCCTTTTATTGCTTTCGGCATTTTAGTTCATTAGGATGTCATGGGTATTTTCCCGACGTCCATCTCAGTTGTTTAGAGGCTTCATAGATAGAGTTAGTTGATTTTAGTTCATGATTCTTACTTTTCCTTTTTAGTTAAGTTGAGACTTGAGTTGCCACTTTGGCAGTGAATGTTATTATAATACATTGTAAGTTATATTTTGAGTAGTTCAGTTTACTTGTTTTAAAAGTATTTATCTTGAGTAAAGTCTTCCGTTAAGTAAATAAGCCATTCCAAGGGTTCGCTTGGGGCTAGCAATGGTTCTTGAGTGCCGGCCACGTCCAGAGTGTAGGCTCGGAGAGTGACATATTGATTATTTTTCGTTTGCTATGTATATGATCTCACTTGGACAAAGCGTTTCGTCCTTTTAATGTTTTTTTTCCTTCTCACTAGTCTCTTCTAAATAATTTTGTTATGTGTTATGACTATTTTCGGAAAGCTTAATTTGAAGAATATGAAACAAAACCTACTCTAAATAAAAGTAAAATCTTAAACTACAAAAGATATGTCTATTAACATAGATTTGTTGTCCTTCATGTCCCAAGTCATTACTGAGCGTTTGAGTTATCTAGGTTAGAGTCATTTTTATTTTTTTAATGTTCGAGAATATTTCTTTAACATGAGTCTAGAATATAACATTTTAATCTACTTGTACTTTCATAACGCAACAATTATACATACATATTTCTAAAAAATCGTAAAGTTGCATTGATGAAGCATCTAGAAGGGCCTTCAGATCAGCAGTTTAATGAAGAAAGAATTTCTAAAAGGGTCAACAATATTATTTTGTTGTTGTTTCAAATTTATTTTTCTACTTCTATAAATTTTATTAGAGTAACAAAGTAACAATAACGAAAAGTGGTGAACGTTTGACCACATACAAGTAGATTGTCTCAAAAAAAAATTATTTATGTTGTTGTGCTGTACATTTTTTAGCGGTTTTAACTTATTTATAACTAATATTGATTATAGAAAACATTCACATAATTTTTTACACAAGGAGTTATTTTAACAATAAAATTATCAGATACATATATTATGATAAATTATGTAAAAGATAAAAATGATTAGATATCAAGATATTTTTAATCATTAATTATATATTTACAATTCTTGAGATATGTGACAATGTCAAATCATTTAATTTCAGTTGAAATGTTTTAAAAACCTACTAAAATTTACTCTTTTTTTCTTATACCAGTTGATTATTGGAAAGGTTGTTCAAAAGTTTAAAAAAGATTATTAATGCCCGCGCTTCGGGTAAATAACCTAGCCACAATAGAATCCACAATGTAGTTGTTTAGAGACTTTTGTTTATGGAGATATTTTTTCTCTATAGTTTCTATGCTTCTAACTAGTTTTTAATTATGTAGGCCAATTGGTCATATCAATAATAATATTATGTTTTTCGAGTACTTTTTGATATCTGACTTATGGTCTCTACAATTTGCAATTGTAAGCTTCCGCACGACGCCCTAATCACTTTCATAACTCAACAATATCTTGGCTTCTCAAGAATTTCTATGGTGAGTTTAGATAAGGTGTACCTGTAAACAAATGATACAAATGATACAAAAGAGATAATTAAAAGATTTGAAGAAATCGATAAACTTAAGCGATACATTGCCACATAAACCCATCTAGATTCTTCCATGAAATAGTTGTGTGTATAAAAAGAAAAACTTATTAATGAGGCAAAAGAGAGAGTTTAGGAATTTTCTTTACAAGGATGGTTGCCCCTCTCTTGGTTTAGCCAATGATTTTCCAA
The DNA here is from genome assembly GCA_036250505.1 of Solanum acaule. Classification (NCBI taxonomy): domain Eukaryota; kingdom Viridiplantae; phylum Streptophyta; class Magnoliopsida; order Solanales; family Solanaceae; genus Solanum; species Solanum acaule. Next base: position 22,383 of record JAJOOR010018647.1, read on the forward strand.
AAAAATAAAAAGCAACAACCCTTGGATTCATGTTAATTTCCTGGTAATTACTAGATCATTGAACATGGAAAGCATATATATACTACTGGTTTTTTTTTGCATGTGTTACTCTATGTATGTATGTTGGTTGATTTTTTCATTTTTGATACATAATATTTGAGGCGGTAATGATGATATGTTGTGATTCTGGGCTAACTGAATCGGGGATGGAGACTACCGATCCGTATATTGGCTAGCAATACAAACAAACTTAATTATATTTATGAGTAGACTTAAACATTTTGCATAAATAGATAAAGAGACAAATCACACCACGTGTATCAAAAGCTGCTTTTGAGAAACCCAATTTCCATGAAAAACAACAATGAGCTACTAGTTAGTAGACAGGAGCAACAAAATAGATAATAGAGACAAATCACACCACATGGATCCAAAGGTAATACTGGCAACACCAAAACGTGAACTCCCTATTGTTTTGCTTTTCATGAGCTGTGTTGTTTCTCAAGTCATCTGCATTGTTATCTATCAATAAGGATGGTGGACCATTAACGTTTGGACTTGATATCAGATCATCGTAAGGACGCTCCACAAGTTGGATGATTTTTTATTTCTTTGGAAAAAGACCAATGCTCCAGTTTTTGTTCTCCTCCTTGCGTTTGTGTTTTTTCCCTTGGAAGTGGACATTCAGGCAATCTTGATTTGTAGTACTTCTCAGAAATTTAAACACCTCGTATATGGCTTACGGATCTGAATGCATTGACGAATTCATAAACATTAAATGAATGTATAAAAGCAATAGAAGCTTCTACTAAAGTAGGGAACAACGGCCTGGGGAGAACATGTTTTGGAGCACATTAAAATGAAAGCATCATCTGACCTGATTTTTCTCAACCAGGCAAATACTCACTTGTATAAGAATGAATGTTGTTACCATTGATAACGTTTCATTTCTAACTATTTCTAGTCTAGGAAATTATTACTAGGTTTGGTTGCTCAATTTAGAGATGACTTAAATAGCATTCTGGTTATGTAAACTAGTCACCAGAAAACCACATACATGACTAGACGGAATAACTAAAGGATGAAAATTAGGGAATCTAGGCCTTTTTTCGAGAATCACAACAAATATGATGAAACAACAATATCCTGAACATGTTTTGATAATTAAAACATGGACTAGGTTCTCAAGAGAAGAAGAACAAACAGAGAAAGATCTGGGGAACTAGGAGGTTCTATTTAAGGAGAAGTTTGCCTAAATAGATAATGATCAAATGAGAACATTAGCTTTCACAATCATCAAACGAGTTTTTCTAAGCAGAACACTGCAGAAGAAAGAAGAATTAGAATTAGGTTTTCTTTCTGAAGCTAGATGTTTGGTTAGTTTAACTTAGAATCGTTGATGAGTGGTAATTATTCTTAGTGTGAAACTGAGCTTGTGAGGTTTGTAACAAGAAGTTAATTTGGCTTCTCGGGGAGTTGGTAACAAGAATGGATTTGACTTCCTGGAGATCAAATTTAGCAGTTATAGTTAATCATTACACTTGAGGTACTAGAGTTAGTCCCTTTGATTATTGAGTTGTAATCTAAAGTTTCTCTTTAAAGTTTAGTGAGAAGTTGTTGAAATCCTACACATTGCAGGTCGTGGTTAGCAATTAGGCTTTCCACGATAAATCCCTTTGTCATTCTGTTACGTTATTATTTTCTCTATTACTGCAAAAACATAGTTCTTGTATTTGTTAGCTTGTTATGGTTTCTTTCATTGGTCTCAGAGTAGGTCGTTTCACTTAAAAGGTTCAAACCTTGTAAATGATCAATGGTTGCACCACCTACTGCACATGAAGGAGCGTCATGGACAATAACACCATTATTTAGTGGAAAGTCTTATGGATGGTGGAAGAACTTATGGTACAACTCAAGACCAAGGAAAGGAAGGAATGGGATGTTGCTTACAAGTTGGCAATTCATAACAATGCAAAGGCTAAGAAAATCTTGATCTGTGGAATAGTTCCAAATGAGTATAATAGAATTTCAGCATGTCCAGATGCTAAAGTGAATTGGGAGACACCGCAAACAGCTCATTAGCGGACAAGTCAGGTGAATAAATCCATAATTGATAATCTGAATAGGTAGTATGAGTTGTCCAGAAAGATGGAAGGAAAGATAATTCAAAACATGCATACCCGATTCACTGCCATCATTAAAAAAATCTACTCACTAGGAGAGATAGTACCCACTGGAAAGGCTGTCAGAAAACTTCTGAATGTTGTCCCTAAATCATTGGAAAGCAAAGTTGAAGAAATTACTGAAGCACGTGATCTAGAAACTATGATGATGGATGAGCTTTTTGGAAATTTCATGACCTATGAGCTGAAAAATAATCAAGAAAAGGATGATTCCCGGGAAGAGAATATTTCTTTAATGACGAAGAGGTTCCAACAAATGCAGAAGCCTAGATCATTTGAGAAACCCTTAAAAGATCACCGACAAAGACATCAGAGAATAGTTATGCCACAAATGCAGAAGCCTAGATCATTACATCAAATTTTATCCCTTGTGGACTCTGGAATACAAAAGGAACAAACCAGAAAAGGAAAAAGAGATCAGGAATGATCAATAAATTCCTTCAAATCATAGACTAAGCAATCAAGAGGCTATTTATCTATGAAATAGGCTTTTGTGGCAACGGGAAATTCATCTGGTGAAGAATCTGATGAGGGAGGACTTGAAAACCAATCCTTACTTCATTGGAAGAAACAGGGAAGTATGAATTTCTTACGCTGATGGCAATAACGGAGTGAGATGATGAAGAGAACCTATGTGAGTCCAAAGAAACAATCATGACACTAATGACGTACTGGAGCAGACTCAAAAGAAGATGAAGATGACAAGATGTCCAAGGTAAGTTTTCATCAAATTAAAGAAAATCTTCATCTTTATTCAAGAAGAAAAGAGAATCTCTATTTTGTACCCTCATAGATGCATATCACTCAACATGTCCTAAAAAAGAGAAAATGTCAAATGACTATACATCTCTAAGAGCAGAAAATGAGAATCTTAATCAACATCTTCATGAAAAAATAATTAATGACTTCAAATCCTCTAGGAAAGAGAAAAATATTAAAAACAATGTTCGCATGACTCTAGAGGAAAATGTAAAAGTCTTAAGTAACAACGTGCATTCCATGACTAAAAGGAATGAATTAGTTCTCGTTGAGGAACTTCAAAAGACAAAAATGGAATTACAACAAATTATGAGATGGACAAAATACTCCACAATGCTTGATAATAGCCAAAAGAGTCAATCATCAACTAGACAGAATCTTCAAATTTTGAACCCATAAAAATTAAATCCTAAATCCTTCACTGAGGAATACATGTTTCCAACAATCAGAGATTATGAGGTTACTTGGTACTCATCAAGATTGTTGTTTGTGCATGAGAAACTACACACAGATGAAAGTAAATAGAAAATTGATTAGTCATGCATTATCAACTAAACTTTGAATTGAATAAATAACAGACTTAAACATTCTAACCCACTCCATCCATCCACAAAAATAGAGTGAAACAAATGCAAAAAGCTACTTTAAAAACCTTCTTTTTCCATAATAGAAGTAATATCACTGGTTTCAAACTTTTTCACTACTTTATTTGATTTCAATGTAACAACTACTGTAAAGATTTTAAAGTTCAAAACTAAAATAGTCATTATTCTAAAGATTTTCTAACTACTTTTGCATGAGCCAGGAATCTATCAGAAACAACCTCTTTATCTCCCACGTAGGTAAGGTCGGAGGGGGGGGGGGGGGGGG
>JAJOOR010018648.1:0-23893 GCA_036250505.1 Solanum acaule
TTAAGAGAGACAATCGACTCATATTAAATGTACACATTAATAAAAATAGTTGTCTCAAATTACTTGTCAATTTATGAAATGAAGATAAAATTAATTACGTTTTTTCAATATTACAATTTAGTTCTTCTTAAAAGTGTAAACAAGTTTGTGAAGTTTCAGATAAAAAATATTACGGAATAAAATAGTAAAATTATCCTTCTTATTTATAATCTTATAAGATCGTGTCAAAGATATATAGACAACTAATATGGAATGGAGGGAATAGTGTTTATTTAATTTTTTGACCATACTTAATTTTGAATTATTGCTTTTAGTTTGAATTAAAAATGTCAAAAATTATATGAATTAAATATAATTTTCTCTACCATCTTCAAAGCTCATATTGTAGTAATATATTGATTATTTTGTTATTATTATAATAATTATTATTATAATAATTATTATTATTATAATTATATTTATTATTATTATTAATATTATTATTATTATATTGTTATTATTGTATATGAATTTAAAATGATATATGCATTAGAATGTCAAGTTAAAAATAGAATACATTAAAATAAAATAAAACAGTCAATATCAGAAAATAGATTTAATCTATTTAAATAGAATTGGAGATGCAAAACAATGCTGTGATGGTAAATTTTAATTACCATACAATTCAAGTTTGAAAATTATTTTAAGATAGAGTTTTCAAGAAAAATAATCAATCAATTTTTTTTATCTCAACCATGAATTCAAATTCAAGTTAAATTGTTCAACTATAACTATAGTGGAACTATACCTCCACAACATTTATTTATTTCAATTTGAATTTAAATAGAGATGTGAATTTTGAATTGTAGTTTTATAGTTTTAATTGAAAATACAAAAAATATATGGATTAAGATATTAAGATTAAAATAAGAAAAAAAGAATTGAATGTCAATATATTTTTTTTGTGTATTAATTATATTTAATAATTAATTAATTTATCTATGTATATTCCAGAATAATTCATATAAAATATGACATTGTTTAATAAAATGTAAATTGATTATACATGTCATTTTATATATAAAAAGTACAATTACATCAAGTTAATTAGACATAACTTTGATTTATTTTTTCATTTTTTTTTTTAACTTCTATTTGTTTAAACTATATTTAAATCTTAAAAATTAAGATCTTGTAAAATTGAATAGAAATATTAACATCTCTTTTAAGGTAGCTCGATAAATACAATGTTCGATAGAAGAGGTCCAAATCGTATAACATGAATTCTTAACACAAGAATACGCACCTCAAGGATTACGTTTCACCTCGTATCAGATAAAATGTATAACCTCAATTGTGATCACATGGCTGTATCATTTTGTTTTGAGAAATAATTATAACTATGAAGTTAATCATTGCAACAATTTTTTGGTACCCGAAACATAATATTTTTTAGTGGTAATTTTTTATTTAAATTACTTCTTATGGATAAAATTTTAATATTGTTTCAAGTGAAAAAATTAATAATTAACTATAAAATTTTATCATAGAAAAAAATCTATGATTATATTTTTAATATGCCACAATTTTTATAACTTGAAAAAAATTATTTAGCTACAATTTTTTCTTTAAATAATTTATTGTGGCTAAAAGGTTATTATTACTACGGCAAATTTAAATTCGTGGAAAAAATTAATAATTAGCTATGAAATTTTATAGTAGAAGAAAATCTATGGCTATTTCATTTAATTATTGCCAAAAAATTTTATTACTTAAAGCTAAATTATTTATTTAGCTACAAATATTCCTTCAAATAAGTTATTGTGGCTAAAAGGTTATTATTACTATAGTAAATCTAAATTCGTGGAAAAATATAATACTTAGCTACAAAATTTTACTATAGCAAAAAATCTATGGCTATTTCATTTAACTATTGACACGTCATTTTATAACTTGAAGAAAAATTATTTATTTAGCCACAATATTTTGTTTCAAATAACTTATTATGGATAAAAGGTTACTATTGCTACAATTACTTTTATTGCATAGCAAATAAGTTATAATTAACTACAAATTTTTATTGTAGCAGTAAAATTGTAGCTATTTAGATTGTTATTGCCACGATTGTTAATAATCAAAGCAAATATAAGGATTTAGCTTTGTCAACTTAATATTCATGGCTAATAAATTTGGCGAATTTTTAGATAGCTACGAAATTTGAATTTTTATAGCTATTACTAAGTAATAGCTACAATTTTCAAATTCATAACATAGATTTCGTAGCACTAAGTATCTTTTCTTGTAGTGTGTCTCTTATGCTCACGTCTTATATTGGCTAACGCTTTTGTTATGCTCTTATGTTATTATGCTAGCTAAAATATTTAGTACATTTTGTACTCTTCCCTACATTCTTATCAAATGTAGGGTTTGGCGATAATGAGTTCCTTTCTTGAGGATAGGTTCCTCGAAGAGCAAGGAAGTTGAAGACTTGGTGAGTCCTCATAGCATCGAGGATGTGATCACCTTTCCCTTTATGTCTTTCTTTTATGTTTTAGACTATTGTATGGGTTGCGTCCCAAAGTTTATTCATGTTTAGTTTAGATGGTTTGAGATAAAGTTTTGTAGATTTCCGCTTGCTTTTATAAAGACTTCGATTGCATGGAAAACGTTTTAAAATTTATGCATCATTGCTATTATCTTATGTTATGATATGCTAAGGGGCTTGTACGAGACCCCTTCAGGGTTGAGTACACCTTGTTACATATAGGGGGTAATCCTGGGTTGTGACAAACTTGGTAATCAGAGAACGAGGATTAGAATGATTCTAGGATTGTCTCAAAACCACATCTTGTAGAGTCTTGTTCATAAGTGTGAAGCGCACCACATTTATGAATAGGAAACTATTAGATGAGTAAGAAACTTTACTTTTTCATTCTCTAATCGTGCCATATAGAGTTTAACTCGAGTAGGTCTTTCTCCTAATCTGTGCCCTATGGTTTTTAGGATATGACGACCACAAGGGAAATTGCTAGCAGGAATGAGGAAGACGTGGTGGATCAAGAGGTTCCCACAAGCTCATTAATCTCCAGTTGACCCTTCGGCTATGTCGAATACAGATATTAGGTCGGCTTTACAAATGTTGGCTCAAGCCATGATGGCACAAGTGAATTAGGAGGTGGTAGCTCCGATGAATCCAATAGTGGGTCTGGCTGCTTCTAGAATGAAGGAATTTTTGAGGATGAACCCTCCGGAGTTTTATGGATCCAAGCTGGAAAAGGATCCTAAAAGATTTATAGATGAGGTCTCTAAGTAGTTAGACTTAGTGGGAGTGACTTCAGTAGAAAAGGAAGAATTGACTTAGTCCTCCTAGGTTTCCCCTGAGATTTAACCAAGAGAGGGTGTCTAACCCTAAGACTCGAAGCGGGAGTAATAGTAAACCTTTGTTGCCTAAGCCTACTTGCACGGAGTGTGGGAGGAAGCACTATGGTAGATGCCTAGCCGACATGGAGGGTTGTTATGGCTGTGGTAGGAAGGGTCACAAGATGAGAGATTTCCCTATACTTACCGCTAGAGGAAGAGAGGGTAAGCAAGTTGTTCCTAGTAATTCGGGTATGGATGCTCAAAGCAAAATAGGTTGTATGCTTTCCAAGATAGAGGTGAACAAAAGAGTGTCCCCCGGATGTGACTATTGATATGTGTTTCATTCTTATTTAGATTTTGGTGTTGCTTGTATTTAGTGACTTGATAGACTTGATATAATAGACTTTGAAATTGTCTTTAGTATGAATGGGATTCTTTGTTGTTTTATGATATTGATGGCAGAACCTGCTTGACCATTGTCAGTTTTGGGTAGGTTGAAGGATTTGATTAATAGGGGCTTTTAGTAATGCCTAGATGTGTTGAGTGAGTAAACTCCTCTAAGAAAGGTAAAAGTGTAGCTCACCATGGTTTAAAATCATCTTGTGTGATTGATGAGAAAGCTTAGTGATAACATTAATCCGACCTTAGTTGAATTGATATGAATGGTGCTTAGAAAGTCCATTTAGGCTTGCTCCCAAGAGGGAGATGATGTGCTTAGTTAGCAAGGTCATTGAGTGTTCCTAATGTTTAGAAGTTGGGTTTACTTGTAATTCTCACCCTAGAAAGATGGAATGAGTTGTGAAGTTTATTCCCCGTTTTGTACGCCCATATGAAATCTTGAGATGATAGGTTCCTCTTAGTTTGTATTATGTTTGGAGTCATTGTGTGGTTATGTGTTCCCATGATTTCCTTATTTGAATAATGTTCATGAAAGCTTGTGATTTAAAAGGTAATGAGTTTTATGTGGATTGTTTTCTTCATGTTGTTGTGCATTTAGTATGAGTTGCCTATATGCTTCATGAGGTGAATTGTCGAACATGCTTTAGTATGCTTTTGAGAGAAGGTAGTTCCTCTTGTGGATGTGTGAAATGTTGAGTTTTCATGCATAATGGATAATTATATGTAGTTCCTACTTCCTTATGTTGCATAGAGTATGTTAAGATGGAGTTGATGTTTCCTCCTCTGAATTATGCATTATTTCGATTTTGCATGCATGATGGGCTTCTAGTCTTGAGTCTTTAATTCTATAAGGTGTCTAGATCATCATTCGAGGATGAATGTTCCCAAGAAGGAGATATTGTAACACCCCAGAAACTAGTAGGCTAAACTAGAGTTTGACTTAAGGGTTAGAGTCGTGAATTTAGCTTCCCGTACTTAGAATGAAGGGTTTAGGGTTAGAAAGAAAACCACCCTAGAATCTGCCCCAAGGCAATATCCATGAGGGGACCCTTACCCCGTAATGGGGTCCACGCCTCGTGGATGGCTTCGTGGGTCAAGACCCCCAAATGTGGGCCTTCAAACCCCTATCCACGGATGACCATCACAGATCATGGGTGGACCCACGACCCGTGGATGTGGTATCTCTGGGTTAGGGCAGTGAGGGTCTTAAATTAGTTTATGTTTGGGACTTAGGGGTCATTCCAGAATTAATTAGGGGTTAAGTGGTGTCGTTTTATACTAGTTTAGACCACCTATATAAAGCTAATAGACCCCTAAATACATTGATCCTAGGCATTATTTCAATTCACCAAAAAGAATCCAATATCCTCTAAAAAATCCTCTCTATAGAAAGTGAAGAAGAAGAAGAAGAAGATCAAGCTAGGTCAAGTCAAGTCGCCATTGTTGCAAGATTTGTAGGGCTTTATATCCCAGGTATGTTAGCTTATTCATCCATGGATTCTTCCATCCATGGAGTTCCCTAAAATTCTCCAATTTGATGAAGAAATTCCCCAATTCAAGTTAGGGTTTTTCAATGTTGTGGGTTACGATGGATGTTGATCCAATTGAGTAAATGTTATTTGTTTATGATTAAAATAGTAGTGAATTATTATATTATGATGAAATTACATGATTTCATGGTTAACCCTAGTCTAATTGATGTAATTGAGTAATGTGGGTTTATGTCTTGTGAAGGGAAATTAAGCATTCATAGATGATCTCATAGAATTGATGATTTGCATAGTAATTGTTCAAGAGTAGAAACATGTAGGCATGAATTGAATTAGAACAATGTATATATGATGGATCATGACTAGTAATGATTGAGATTGAGTCTTTATGATGAGGTATGACTAGAATTTCTTAAGAATGAAACATGTTACTAGAATATATGGTGATCTAGATATGTATGATGATTGTAAGAAGTAACGCTTTGAGAGCAGGGCTTGTAATTATTAATGTTGATCACTAGGGCTTTGAGAGTAAAACCAATTGATGAATTATTCATGTTAAGTCTTTAAGAGTGAAGCTTACCTAAAAATGGTAGACTATTCAATAGAATAGTTGTGGAAGGACTTTACCCACCTAATCTACCTTATGAATATCTGAATGCATAAAGTGATAGAATCACATGAGTTATGATTATATTCATGCCTAATGTAGTCTTCTAGATGTGTTGATTCGATATGAGCTTTGACCTTGAAAGGGCAAAATATGACAGTATGCATATTTTATGAAGACTGTGTACATGCTATGAACACTTTGAGAGTAAAGTGATTATGATTATAATCTAGTTGTTGTGTTGTTTGATGATATCCTCATATGCACACCTATGTATGAATATGATATAATGTGAAAGGTTTTCTCACAATATGATGATTCTAAGGTTGAAAGGCTTTTCTAACCTATTGAATCTATGAGCTATAGTATGAGTTATGTTGGATTGAGTGTTAAGACATTCTTCCATAAAATATGAATTTGAGTCAAGATTTAATATGAACTCAATGGGAATAATGTTTTGCACCGATTGGATATGAATATGAGATGGAAGCTGCTATGCTAGTTGAGTCTAGATTCCCAATAAAGGCTTCTACGCTAGTTGAGTCCGGCTTTCCAAATGGGTTCCTTCTATACTAGTTGAGTCTGGGTTCCCAAATATGTATCTCATGAGATGGAAACCTTCTACCTTTGTTGAGTCCGGGTTTCTAGTAGCAATCTCCTTATCTCATAACTATGAGCCCACATAGGTTACTTAGCTATTAGATCCACCTAAGCTAAGAGTATGGTTCTATCTTAGGCAAGTAGAACAACCCTTTTTCGGTGTGGGGTAGACACCGGATTCCATGTTAAGCTCACATAATCTATGTCAGTTAAGGCTAATTACCAAACCTAGAATATGATTATGAATTATATATTATGGTTACTGAAGAAGCTTTTCTTAGCATGGGTGGGATTATGGAATCTTATTCATGTATTGCACAAGTATGCTTTGGGGGTAGTTATGATATGTTTCTTTTATGATATGATTATCTATATTTATGGTTTATGCTCATGATGTGTGCTTAGTTTGGATTGTAGCTTGAAAGGCCTTTCTAATGCATGTGTGACTAAAGGTGGATATTCCCGTGTCCTTTATGATAAGCTAAATATGAGATCAAAGAGATGATCAATATGCATGATGACTTGAGGTTGCCTGGGTAGTGTTTCTCTTATATGAAGTATGTTTAGATTGGATTGTTGATAAAGTTGCCTTACATGATATGTTTAACTAAAGGTCTAAGTATTGATTATGTTGTGAGTATGATGTATCTCCTATGTATATGAATTATGCCTTATAAAGTCTTGCATTATCTCTATGTGGGATTTTATGCTTATGTCTATGTTATTATCTCTTATGATCACGTCTTATATTGACGTACTCTTTTGTTATGCTCTTATGGTATTATGCTAGCTAACATATTTAGTACATTTTGTACTAAAGCATACTCTTGCCTACATTCTTATAACATGTAGGGTTTGGCGATATTGAGTTCCTTTCTTGAGGATAGGTTCCTAGAAGAGCAAGGAAGTTGAAGACTTGGTGAGTCCTCATAGTGTCGAGGATGTGATAACCTTTCCCTTTATGTCTTTCTTTTTTGTTTTATACTATTGTATGGGCTGTGTCCCAAAGTTTATTCATGTTGAGTTTAGATGGTTTGATACAAAATATTGTAGACTTCCGCTTGCTTTTATAAAGACTTCGATTGTATGAAAAAAGATTTAAAATTTCTGCATCATTTCTATTATCTTATGTTCTGATATACTAAGGTGCTTGTACGAGACCCCTTCAGGGCTGAGTATGCCTTGTTACATCTAGGGGGTACCCCTGGGTCATGATACTTGATGTTTATGCTTTACTTGATCCCGGTGCTATCTTGTATTTTGTGATGCCATATGGGGCTATGAGGATTGATGTTCTTCCGGATGTGTTGTTAGATTCCTTTTTTGTTTCCACTCCTGTTGGTGATTCTATTGTAACTAAGAGGGTCTATAGAAAGTGTTATGTTTCCTTTTCTCATAGAGTTACTCTTGTTGACGAGCTTGATATGTTAGACTTTGACGTTATTCTTGGGATGGGTTAGCTGCACTCATGTTATTCTTATATTGATTGTAGAACTCGTGTAGTCAAGTTTCAGTTCCCAAATGAGCCTGTCCTAGAGTTGACAGGGTGAAATTCTATGCCTAAGGGTCAGTTTGTCTTAAAGCTAGAAAGATGATTTCTATGTGTTGCATTTACCATCTACTTAGGGTGAGGGATGTGGATTCTGTAACCCCTACTCTCGAGTTGTTTCTCATTGTTAATGTGTTTCTGGAAGTGTTCCCAGATGATTTACCATGTATTCCTCCTTAAAGGGAGATAGACTTTAATATTGACCATCTCACAGATATGCAAACTATTTCTATTCCTCCTTGCTGAATTGCTCCGGCTGAACTTAAGGAGTTGAATCAACAATTGAAAGACTTGTTGGATAAGTGTTTCATCCGATCGAGTATCTCTCCAAGGGGTGCTCCAGTTTTGTTTGTAAGATTGAAAGATGGTTCTGTTCGTATGTGTATTGACTATCATCAGTTGAATAAGGTGACCATTAAGAATAAGTATCCTCTCCCAAGGATAGATGATATTTTTTACCAACTTCAAGGAGAAAGGTATTTCTCTAAGATTGATCTTTGATCGGGTTATCACAAATTGAGGGTGAAGGAAGATGATATTCCGAAGATGACTTTTTGAACTCGGTATGGTCATTATAATTTTTTGGTAATGTCGTTTGGGTTGACTAATGCTCCGGTGGCGTTTATGGATTTGATCAATAGGTTTTTTAGACAATACCTTGACATGTTTGTAATTGTGTTCATTGATGATATATTGATCAAATTTGAGAAGTGACAATGAGCATATTGATCATTTGAGGATCATGTTGCAAACTCTTAAAGACCAACAACTTTTTGCAAATTTTAGCAAATGTGAGTTTTGGCTAAGGCCCGTAGCTTTTCTTGGTCACATTGTTTCAAGTAAGGGTATTCAGGTAGATCCCAAGAAGACGGATACGGTCAAAAGTTGGCCTAGACCTCTAACTCTTCCAGATATTAGAATTTTCTTAGGTTTAGCTGGTTACTACAGAAGATTTGTTGAGGGTTTCTCTTCAATTGCCCTCATTTGACAGCCTTGACTGAAAAGAAGGCTAAGTTCATATAGTCCAGAGCGTGTGAGAAAAGTTTCCAAGAGTTGAAGGATAGACTTACTTCCGCTCCAGTGTTGACTTTACCGGAAGGTACTGATGGTTTTGTTATTTATTGTGAAGCCTCGAGAATTAGGCTAGGGTGTGTGCTTATGCAAAATGGGAAAGCCATTGCCTATTCCTCAAGGCAACTTAAGATCCATGAGAAGAATTATCCTACCCATGACCTTTAACTAGCGGCGGTTGTTTTTGCCTTAAAGATTTGGAGGCATTATTAGTATGGTGTGAATATAGATGTGTTTATAGACCACAAGAGTTTCCAATATGTGTTTAATTAGAAATATCTAAATCTTCACCAAACAAGGTGGCTTGAGTTATTGAAAGATTATGACATAAGTGTTCTCTATCATCCCGGTAAAGCTAATGTGGTGTCGGATGCTCTTAGTCAGTTATCCATGGGTAGTGTTGCACATATTGAAGAAGGTAAGAAAGAGGTTGTTCGAGATGTTAATAGATTGGCCCGATAAGATGTCCAGTTAATGGACTCCATCAAAGGTGTTGTTATGGTTTACAACGGCTCGAAATCATCTTTTGTGGCGGATGTGAAAGCCAAGCAAAGTCTTGATCCAATTTTGGCCGAATTGAAAGAAGTGGTGCTTAAGAAATCCATTTAGTCTGTCTCCCAAAGGGGAGATGTTGTAGTTAGATATCAATGTCATTTGTGTGTTCCAAATGTTTATGACTTGAGGGAATAGATCTTGTAGAAGTCTATAGTTTGCGGTATTCCATTCACCCAGGAGCCAGCAAGATTTACCATGATTTGTGGGATGTCTATTGGTAGAATGGGATGAAGAAGGATATTGCAGGATTTGTGGTTAAGTGTCTGAATTGCCAACAAAGGAAAGTTGAGCATCAGAAATCGGGAGGTTTGTCCCAAGATATTAGCATTCCTACTTGGAAGTGGGAAGATTTGAATATGGACTTTATTGTTGGTGTGTCTCGCACCCAGCGACAACATGACTCGATTTGGGTTACAGTAGATCGGATGACGAAATTGGTTCATTTCCTTCCCGTCAAGGTTTCCTATTTGCCGGAGGACTATGCCAAGTTGTACTTGAGAGAAATCGTAAAGTTTCATGAAGTGCCTTTGTCCATTATTTCCGATCATGGTCCCTATTTCACTTCTCAGTTTTTGAAGTTTTTCCAAAAGGGTCTTGGTACACGGGTTAAGCTTAGTACAACCTTGAATCCCCAAACCGATTGGCAAGCGGAGCGTACTATTCAAACATTGGAAGATATGTTAAGAGCTTGTGTGATTGATTTTAAGGGTAATTGGGATGACACTTTGCTATTGATTAAGTTTTCTTATAACAATAGCTATCACTCGAGTATTGATATGGCTCCATTTGAGGCATTATATGCTAGGAGTTGTAGATATCATATAGGATGGTTTGAGGTGGGTGAAGTTGCTCTCATAGGTCCCAAGTTGGTACATGAGGTCATAGAGAAAGTTCGACCTATTAGAGAAAGGTTGAAAACGACTCAAAGTCCGCAAAAGTCATATGCCAATATAAGAAGAAGAGATCTTGATTTTGACTTTCATGATTGGGTTTACTTGAAAATATCACCCATGAAGGGTGTAATGAGGTTTGGTAAGAAAGGGAAGTTTAGTCCCTAATATGCAGGCCCATATCAGATTTTGAGCCCTGTTGGTAAGGTTGCTTATGAGTCAGAGTTTCCAAATGAGTTGGCATCAGTGCATCCAGTTTTCCATGTATCTTGTTGAAGAAATGTGTTGTTGATACGACATCCATGGTTTCCTTTGAAGGTTTGGGAGTTAAGGATAATCTTTCTTATGAGGAAGTTTCGGTTGATATTTTAGACAGGCAAATTAAGAAGATGAGAAATAAAGATGTAGCTTATGTGAAAGTGTTGTACATGAATCAGTTAGTTGAGGGTGCTACTTTGGAGGCCGAGCCCAATATGATGTCCTGATATCTTCATCTCTTTCCTTCTAATCCTACTCTATCTTGAGGTAATTAGTTCCTCATGGTTTGTTCTGGAGTCATGTGTCTTATATGTTTCTATGATTTCCTTACTATGCATGATTTACGAAAAGTTCAAGTTTTGAGAAAATGAGTCAATTTGATTGATTTCTACATGTTTATGTGCATATGAGTATAAATTGCATGTAGACTACTTGATATGATGTTATGAGCATGACTTTAGCTTGGAGTTTATGTTTCCTCTTTGGATATATGCATTTGAGTATGTTGTTAGCTTGGAGTTGATGTTTCCTCCTCGGATGTTAGCTTGGAGTTGATGTGTCCTCCTCGATTATCTGCATTGCATGCATGATGGGTTGTTAGATTTAGTTTCACCCCTCTTATGATGTTTTAATAATGCCTTAGCTTGGAGTCGATCATTTCTCTTCGGTTATGTGCATCTAGATGAAATTGCATTGTAGGTTGGGTTGTTAGTTCCACTCCTACTCTTTTCATACTAGCTTGAATCTCATTCGAGGACAAATGATCCCAAAGGGGAGATATTGTAACACCCTGGATTTGATAGAGGGCAATATGGCAAAACTCAGAAAGCTGCAGGTGCCAACCACGGAGGCTAACCACGGCTCGTGGGTAGGGTCTGTGGACTGTCACCCCATGATCCTTAGAAGGCCCAGGACCACGGCCTTACCAATGGACCATTTATGAGACCACGATCCGTGGTTGGGGCCTGTGGTTCACTGGCCCAAATTTAGGCTACTGACCACGAACGACGGTCGTGCAGGACGGCCCCTCGTCCTGACCACGGCCCGTCGTCAGTGGTCTGCGGATGGTGGCTGGCAGTTAAGTTCAGGGGTAGTTAAGTCTTTTCATAATTAATTAACTCCTATACTACTTCGTTTTTCCCTTCATTAAGACTCATATATAAGTGTTTCCCACCCCTAAAATTAGTTCATTCACTTTATTCTCTCCAAATTAACCAAAAGGAAGAACTCTCCAATAATTCTCTCTCTAAAAAGCTTGAAGAAGAAGGATTGAACCTAGGGTTTCAAGTGAAGTCTCAATTCTCCCATTGAAGATTAGCAATTTTCTTCAAGGTATGTTGGTTTTATCCATGGATTCCTTCCATTCATGGAATTCCCAAATTCCTCTATTTCCAAAGTTAGAAATCCCCAATTGAGTTAGGATTTTCTTTTATTGTCATGGATTCTCTTCATTATTGATTTAAATGATTGAATTATGGTCTCTTATGCTTGAATTGATGAAATACTATGATTTTATGATGATTTCCCCCATGAACCCATGAAATCCCCATGTTTTCAAGTTATGATCATATGTTGTGGGATTTTGATTATAAAGGATTGTTTTATGAAATTAATCATGTATTGATAGAGTTACATGAATTTATGATTAAATCCATATCTAACCCATGTTTTCTAAATTTTGATAATTGAAAGTGAGTTTTGAACCTTGAAAGGTAAATTATGGAATTATGCGTGTTCTTATGAATTTTGTGCAAATGTTTTAAGAATGCTTTGAGAGTAAAGTATCAATGATGATGATGTTGATGTCTTATTGAAAGGATTTCCTCATATACATATAAAAGAAAGATGTGGAAGGTTTTCTCAAATAAAAAAAGATTCTATGGTTGAAAGGTTTTCTCAAATAAAAAAGGATTCTAAGGTTGAAAGGTTTTCTCACATAATTCAATCACAGATTAAGCGTTATCCTAATGAAACCTAGCTTATATTGGTTACTGAAATATACCTTTCCATGGATGATTACTTAGCGTAGATTGGTAAGATGTCGTGTCATTCCATGGATAGTAAGAACAAGTAAGAAATGACTATTCTGTGGGATTGATGCTTAGCACCGAGAGGATATTGAGATGGAAGCTCTCCCGTTTGAAGAGGCCAAGTTTCTAGAAGCAATCTCCTTATCCATTATCGGTGCCCCCATTGGATGATTGTCTATATAGATATTAGCTAGTAGATCCACTTTAGCTCATATTTATGGTCCTTACCTTGGCAAGTAGGACAACCCTTTTTGGTGTGGGAGACACCGGGGGATCATGTTATAACTCACATGGTCTCCATGTCGGTTAAGGCTAATCCCCCACATTAATAATGAACTAAGGTTACTTTAAGAAATATCTTATATGTGTTCAAAGACTTAAATGATGTTAGCTTGCATTGACCATAGTTTTATGACTTATGTTTTCTAACCCTTTTATATCATGTTTTAGCTTGGTCAATTGCATGTCATGAAATGTCCCCTTTTAGCATGATTTAAATGTTTTATGCATAGCTATCATACATGGTACATTGTTTTGTACTAACGCATACTCTTGTCGACAGTTAGGTTTCTCTGTTTTGTGTCTAGTGGTTGATTTCGAGATTCTCGAGCTTTGGTGAGTCCTCGTGCTTCGAGGATGGACTTTCACTATTTTAGTTTACTTCTTGTATCTTAGTTTTCGGACATGATGTACGGGCTAGGCCCAATTTCATTCGATTGTATTAGATGGCTATTAAGAAAAGTGTTTTTGTAACACCCCGTATTCTACAAGAACTAGTTCCATTTATATGACGCTTATAAATTTCCTTGTGGTATAGTTATGGACTCGGTTTCCTATGCGACTAGTGACAATAAAATATGTTTAAAGTGAACCGCCCGTAGATTTTGATGCGACCGGAATAAGTTGACGTTGATGGAAGTATTTAAACTTGAGATCATAAGGTGGTATTTGAGTCTAAAGTTTAAATTGACATAGTGTATATAAGTTTTAACTTAAGTTAAAGGTATTAAGATCTAGAAATGGAAAAAAATATTGAGGTGCTTGCTTGACTTAACTAAGCTAGTAGGTGACAAGTAGGTGCATCATCTACTTTGACTTATTGACCAACCCAAAGGACCAAGTAGGTGCATCACCTACTTTGACTTATTGACCAACCCAAAGGACCAAGTAGGTGCATCACCTACTAAGACTCTTTTGCCCATGTTATTGGGCCAAGTACACTACCACCAACTTGCATTAATCTGGCCCAAGTTGATTAGAAGAATAAGGGAAAGGGAAGGAAAGAAAACACTGGCTAAATAAATTGCATGCTTATTGCTTGGTTACTATTTGGGTGAGATCAAGTAGCTCAAATTCATTGATTAGCTACTAATACTAATCTTACAACTTATTTTGTTGTAGATTAGTGATCTGAAGAGAAGGAGTTTAAGTCATACATTTTGAATTGTACAGCAAGGTATGTAAGGCTATTCGATTTCCTATTTCTTTGGCATGAATCCAACACTTGCATTCAAAAAGTGAGCTTTCTAAGTGCCCTAGGTGACTGATCCATAGTTGCAGTTCCTACTCCCTAGAGCATTAAAGTGATCACTCTAATATGAATTTGTTACTAAATGTACATGCTTACTCTACCAAGTATTAGCATGCAAGGTTTAAACTTGTTTCATCGTCAAAGTACTCTTGACACGTATTTCCCTTATATAAATCAAAATGATTCCATATTACACATGGTACATATGTTAGATATACAATCTGCCCATATCATGCAAACTTGCTTCAATTATCTATATATATATGGCATATAGTCACATGTTCATATGTTCCCTTTATTGGTTATTACTCCCATTGTGTTACACTATAATGTCACCCCACAAGATCTCTACTTGCTCTATTGTACATTTTATATGTACTTACTTGGAATATGTATCCGTCCTTAGGTTGAATTTGCCCACGTTCTCCCTTGGTTCCACTTTCATGTATACCTTGTATTTGATATTATATAGTGAGTATTTAGCTACCATATATAGTTCAAATCTCTTGGCTGAATGTTAAATTTCTTCACTTTATATGTGCTTCAATTTGAGATGTCAAAATACTTACTGAGTCATATAAGCTCCTAAGTATTACACGTTCATGTCACATTTGCTTCCTATGTCAATGTTATTGTCGTAAGTCCATATTCATATGTCTTCTCCTACTGGTCCATAGTTCCAAATTTTAACAATGATTATTACCACAAAAATAGCCATCCCAAAAGAGTTATTATCATCCAAAGAACAATCTCAAAAGAGTTATGAACATCAAAACAACAATCTCAAAGAATAAAGAATCTAAGTGATGAAGCAATCTGTATAATTATGGGTGGTAGCCCAGGGGAAAATGCCTAGCAAGGGTCGACCCCAATTGGTATAAAAGGGTGGCATCTCAGGGCGAAAGCCTAGCATGGGTCGATCCCAATTGGTATGGAAGGGTGGTAACTTAGGGGCAAAAGCATAGCATGGGCCGATCCCAATTTGTGGAATTACGAGGACAGCATCACAGGGGTTAAAATGCCTAGCATGGGTCATCCTCTTCTAACGCTGATCAGCTGGTCATTTGTATCATATGTCTTATAAATGTTATAATGCACAAAAAAGTAAAGAAAAGAATGTAACATACACGATTCCACAAGTATAAGCAAGGTGGTCTCTAATCCTTATCTATTGATATTTGGTTTCACTTGAGCTCTCATTTTACATATGGTTGTATTATGTCTTACCTATTCAGTATATTTCTTCGTACTGACGTCCTTTATTAGGGACGCTGCATTTCATGTTGCAGGTACAGGTAGTCAACTAGTAGATCCCCCCAATAGAAGCACATGCTACTCAACAGTTGTTTGTGAGCTCCAGGTTGATTCGGGGATTTACCGAGTCTTTACTATGCATATTTTCATAGTGGTACCGTCATGGATTCCAGTAAAGGCTTTTGTAGGCCTTGTAAAGCTATCATCTGTATTCATAATTTCAGTTGTCACATGTATCAGTTCAGCTAGTCAACATGTGTTGTGTATGAAGCTTCTCATCAGTAAATCTACATGCATAGTAGTTTACTTTCTCAGGTCACTTGTAAAGCATGTGTTCATATGGTACTTGTCTGTCTCACCTAGGGTTGGGGTGTGACAAAAGTGGTATTAGAGCAGTTCGTCGTAGGAGGTGTACAAAGCCGTGTCTAGTACAACCTTACTTATGAATGTGTTGCGCGCCACATTTATATTTAGGGGGCTGCTTGGAAATTTAGGAAATGTTACCTTCTGTCATAATCAAGATCGTGCGATAGAGCGACGTTAAGTCGTCAATTTCCACTTGTACCTGATCATGCTATTGATATTATGCTTACGATGGTTAAGGTTAATGGTAGCTAGAATGTCAATAAGCAATCTACAGAAATGGATCTGAAGTTATCAAATTTTAGTCTACATTGAGCTCATTTTATTCAACCGTCCCACTCCACAAGGTATGTTTAGGCTTTTATGTTGTATGCATTTTAAGTTGCATTTTTACCATTTGCATCACGTTGGTTCAATTGAGAAAGATATAGTGTGGTTATCCATATGCTTAAAAATGATAGGTTACCTAGTTACATATATGAGCTGTAGCATTTCTAAGCACATCTTCTTAGTAGGATGTATCCAACTCTTGAGTTCTATATTTCCTCCATATTTATAGGATCTATTCCTATAGAGGACACTTGTTCTTAGTCTGTGATATACATAGAATTTTCAGCATTACACATGTTCTCAAAATTGATGTTGGTGAAACAATTTTTTTTCCAGAAGAAGACAGTGGCACAATCTGATAGGTGGATGTATCAGTGAAATAGTGTTACTAGAGATACCCCTAATTAGCTGACAAGGCCCAAATTCTCACCATATATCATCCCGAATATGTTAATATTTGGCTTTTATATGGTATGTGCTAACAACCCCGAATAAGTACTAATAACATTTGTATTCTTTTCGTGGTTATAAAACTTAGGTATAAGTGTGTCAATTTCTGCAAATGATACGTGTACGGTAGTTCCTATTATGATCTATGTTTTGGCAATGGAGGATTAGTATGCCACTAAAGGGTAAGGTTAACAAAAGGAAAAATTGATTGGTTAGACCTAAGTTGTGATTAGTCAGGTTGTACATAGTGGGATCTAGTACATGAAGCTACTAGTTTTGATTAAAAGGTACTTGTTAGATAGGAAGCATGTGAGAATAAAGCTTGAATTACACGGGCCGAATATGTACGTAGAGATTCTCATTAGAAAGAGATGGGATATGTCAAAATCCCAAAACATAGGAGTAGGGGTGATATGAGGATGCTATAGAGGAGTGAGATAGGTGATTATGAAAGAGAGGTTTCTAAGTGCATGAGGCAATAAAAAGGTATCAACTCTTCAATCCTAACGAGTTATAATGGCACACCCGGGAACAACTTTGTGAACCTTTGTTAGATAGAGAAGTCATTTTAGTATTGATTCAAGTCTTGATATTTGGTCCTCATAACAACAAGAAAAAAGAGGGGAATAGAAAGGTTATCTAGATACAAGATACATGGACCTAGTTCATCTACATCATTAGTACAAAAGAGAAGTCGAGCATTATTCATATGTATAGACTTCCATCAAATTGAATAGAGCTACTACGAGGTTCATTTAATATATGCCTACACTAATTCATCAGTCATAGTCCTGTTAAGGGAGAGGAAAAATTGATCATATGCTAGTTGTTAATTTTTGCTATCTTGCATGGGAAAAGAGTCGGAGCACCCTCACTTGTTATAAAAAAAAGAGGAAATCTATTAGTATGGCCAGACCTATTTAGTTAAGCCCAAAGCGGCTAACTCTACGACGTTATGAATCATTATATAACTTTATAGGTACCTGACATTTACAGGTTATTAGAGTTCATGTTTTATGGTGTGTTCAAGCTTCACTATATATTTTCTATTTCGACCTTCAAAAGGCACCAGGCATTGAGTGTGATATAACACAGGCTAGTAATGAAGGCAAAGTTCACCTCGACCTACTACTCTAAAAGATGAACTATTAAGGATTTTCTTTATCTATCTTGACTGTAGTATTTATATTGACCATGACGGAAGCCAAGTCCCAATAGCAGAACACGTACAAGAATTCTTAGGAGATTGAAGAGAGTAGATGGGGAAATCAATTGTATGTGTTTTGAGGTGAGTAAGGAATATGAGCAGAACTATCCCACCTGTGACTTAACGCTTAAGACAGTGTGTTTGCCCTTATTATGGTAGAGTAGTTCTATAGGATATCTCGTAGTTTCCAAAGATGGTTTGTTATATAATTATACATGCTGCATGTTCTATAACTTATCTATTTGTATGTCATTTTCCCTTTGTGGATTACCTTCTCATAGGTTACCTAATGTCATAGAATGCTTACATGTAAGTTTTATCCGCTTCAGAGCACCCTTGTTTATTGTTATATGTTTTCATAGGACATTTTCCTTACATGTTATTTATTGCACTGGTTACTTTCCACATGTCACTTGGTCATATTGTGTGGGTACTGCATGCTAATTGATCATATGTTATGAGTAAATTTAGTGCCCGTGGGTTATATGACTCGCATATCACTTGTTTACATGTCGTATGCATCATAAACCATTTCTATGTATATTACATGTCTCATAGCCTACTTGCTTAAACATTACAGGCCTTATAGCTTTTCTAACCATGTGTCATGTGTTCGCTTGTTCATATTTCACAAGTGTACTTATTGACATGTTAGTCCACCAATTCATGCGATATAACGCACTTGATCAATGTGATTTGTGTTCCGTAGCTCATATTTCATATAGTCTACTTGCTTATGTATTATATATTTTGTAGCTTTAGTGCTCATGCATCATGTGATCATCTAGTCCATTTCCTACATTCCTTATAGTTCATTCGCTCACACGCTACCCTATGAACCACATGCGTGTGTACACCATATATTTCTATAGTTTAATTCCCGTATATTATGCGCTCCCTTTTGTGCTAATCTGCTTATGTGTCATACCCAATGTGACTTATTTATTTGTACACTATGCCCCTCAGTGATTATTGACTTGAGTTTTTAACATTTTGGGAAAACATTTCCTTGTATCATTATGTAGTGAAGATTTTGACCAAAAAAAGGTTGGGCATATATGTAAATTTTATCATAACCATAGACAAATAACTTAGTATAATGCCTTATTCGAAGGTGCGGCATAAAACTTTAGAGTTTATATTAACAACTATGCGTTCTTATAAGACTCACCTCTAAAAAGCGTCATGAGATAAAAGAGAAGGGAAAGAAGAGCCCTGATAGGTTAGGCCTGTTCGTTCTATATATGAAAATTTTGGGAGATACTATAGTTATTCTTGATAGTTTAGGCCCGAAAGCTAAGCCCAAAAGGTTTATTGTGGAAAGAACAGAATATAACATAAGATACTTAGGAATAGAAGATGGTACAGATCCTAAATACCTCCTCATTATAAACATTAACATAAAGATCTAAGATCATGTGATCCCCTTATATGATCATAAATCCTACTAGCAGTTGTTCATTTGATATGTCATTTGCATGTCTTGTGCTTAGGTATATTAAAGTCCTTATTTCTATGAATTCTACTTGCATATCTTCAGTGAATTACATGGTCAAGAAAGGGGTTAATCTGTCATATTATTATCATGAACCATATCTATTGAGACGTCATGCTAGACTTGTCTATACGTGTTTTAGGTTAGTCTACATATTTTGGACAGTCCTATTTACAGAGGGAACTATCGTAAATCTTCAAATTAAATTTCAAGGTTGACCAGACTATCAGCTTAACCTATCATTTAAGGACGAATGATCATAAGGGGGGGGGGGGGGGATGTAACACCCCGTATTCTACAAGTACTAGTTCTATTTATATGAAGCTTATAAATTGCCTTATGGTATAGTAATGGACTCGGTTTCCTATGCGACTAGTGACAATAGAATATGTTTAAAGTGAATTGCTCGTAGAATTTGATGTGACCCGATTAAGTTGAGGTCGATGGAAGTATTTAAACTTGAGAGCATAAGGTGGTATTTGAGTCTAAAGTTTAAATTGACATAGTGTATATAAGTTTTAAGTTAAGTTAAAGATATTAAGGTCTAGAAATGGAATAAAATACTGAGGTGCTTTCTTGACTTAACTAAGCTAGTAGGTGACAAGTAGGTGCATCATCTATTTTGACTTATTGACCAGCCCAAAGGACCAAGTAGGTGCATCACCTACTAAGACTCTTTTTACCATGTTATTGGGTCAAGTACACTACCACCTACTTGCATTAATTTGGCCCAAGTTGATTAGAAGAATAAGGGGACAATGGACAGCCAAGGCCCAATCATGCCAAACCCACGAGAAATAATTTGAATGGAAAAGTAGGTGCATCACCTACTTAAATGTGTGGCCTAAATTAAAGACACATGTTGGCTGCAAATGAAGTACAATAAAAGTGGCAAAAGGCCCAATGTTCTTAAGTCCAAAAAGGCCCAAGGGAAAAGTCCAAGTAGGTGGGTCACCTACTTGACAAATTATGGGGCAAAATGAGTGAGAAAGTCGACCAAAGCAGGTCCCTTTAAAAGGGATTGATATCAGATTTTTCCAACCATTTTTACTTTGACAAAAAATCTGATTTCTAGAGCTTTCTCTCTTCTCTCTCTTAGATTCATACATCAACCATTAAATACCATTAGGGTTCTTGAATATTAGGGAGTTCAAGCTATTGGAAGGTATAATTTATGACAAGTTAAGGAGGACAACCTTTACCTTTAAGAATCCAAGTCTTAGCAAGTGGTAGTTCTGTTCAGCAAGGTAAGCCACTGCAATTTTATCCCTCTTGTGATTGAGTTAATTAAGACACTTGGTATGTGTTAGTGAGTTGGAAATTGTTACTTTTACATGGTGATTAGTGCATGTTGGGACAGCCATGGCGGGGAGTCCTCTTTAAATTCAGTTATGAGCTTGTTTGAGCCCTTTAAAACTTATGTTAGTTCTTCAAGTGCTGTTGATCAGAAACCATGATTCATATTGCTTCTGTTATATTTTTATGTTTAAGGATTGTTTTATGTATGTTATGATAAGGGATGTAACTGGGTGTGTGGGGAAGTTATGGAGGCATTAAAGGACTTAAATATTGCAGGGAGTTTTGGGGAGGACCTAATACGAAGGTTGTAAAGTATATAGATGCGATTAAAGGGAAAGGGAAGGAAAGAAATCACTCGCTAGATAAATTGCATGCTTACTGCTTGGTTACTATTTGGGTGAGATCAAGTAGCTCAAATTCATTGATTAGCTACTAATACTACTCTTACAACTTATTTTATTGTAGATTAGTGATTTGAACAGAAGGAGTTTAAGTCATACGTTTTGAATTGTATAACAAGGTATGTAAGGCTATCCGATTTCCTATTTCTTTGGCACGAATCCAACACTTGCATTACAAAAATTAAGCTTTCTAAGTGCCCTTGGTAGTGCCTAATCGATAGTTCCAGTTCCTACTCCCTAGAGCATTAAATTGAGCACTCTAAAATGAGTTTGTTACTAAATGTACATGGTTACTCTACCAAGTATTAGCATGCAAGGTTTAAACTTGATTCTTCAGCAAAGTACCCTTGACACGTATTTTCCTTGTATAAATCAAAATGATCCCAGATTACACATGGAACATATGTTTATATGTTAGTTATACAATATGCCCATATCATGACAACTTGCTTCAATTTTCTATATATATGGCATATTATCACATGTTCAATTGTTCCCTTTATTGGTTATTACTCCCATTGTGTTACACTATAATGTCACCCCACAAGATCCCTACTTGCTCTATTGTACGTTTTATATGTACTTACTTGGAATATGTATATGTCCTTAAGTTGAATCAGCGCACGTTCTCCCTTGGTTCCACTTTCATGTATACCTTGTATTTGATATTAGTTAGTGAGTATTTAGGTACCATATATAATTCAAATCTCTTGGCTGAATGTTAAATGTCTTCACTTGATATGTGCTTTAATTTGAGAAGTCAAAATGCTTACTGAGTCATATAAGCTCCTAAGTATTACACGTTCATGTCACTTTTGCTTCCCATGTCCTTGTTATTGTCGTAAGTCCATATTCATATGTCTTCTACTACTGGTCCATAGTTCCAAATTTCAACAATGATTATGACCACAAAAATAGCAATCCCAAAA
Organism: Solanum acaule; assembly: GCA_036250505.1. Taxonomy (NCBI): domain Eukaryota; kingdom Viridiplantae; phylum Streptophyta; class Magnoliopsida; order Solanales; family Solanaceae; genus Solanum; species Solanum acaule. Next base: position 22,051 of record JAJOOR010018648.1, read on the forward strand.
GAGTTATTATCAACCAAAGAACAATCTCAAAAGAGTTATGAACATCAAACCAACAATCTCAAAGAATAAAAAATCTAAGTAAAGCAATCTATATAATTATGGGTGGCAGCCCAGGGGAAAATGCCTAGCATGGGTTGATCCCAATTGGTATAGAAAGGTGGCAACTCAGGGGCAAAAGCCTAGCATGGGTCGATCCCAATTGGTATGGAAGGGTGGCAGCTCAAGGGCAAAAGCCTAGCATGGGCCGATCCCAATTTGTGGAATTATGAGGACAACATCTCAGGGGTGAAAATGCCTAGCATGGGTCATCCTCTTCTACCGCTGATCAGCTGGTCATTTGTATCATATGTCTTATAAATATTATAATGCACAAAAAATTAAAGAAACGAATGTAACATATACGATTCCACAAGTATAAGCAAAGGTGGTCTCTAATCCTTATCTAATGATATTCGGATTCACTTGAGCTCTGATTTTACATACGGTTGTATTATGTATTACCTATTCAGTATATTCTTTCGTACTAACGTCCCTTATTACGGACGCTACATTTTATATTGCAGGTACATGTACTCAACTAGTAGATCTCCCCAATAGAAGTACATGATACTCAACGGTTGTTGGTGAGCTCTAGGTTGATTCGAGGCTCTGTCGAGTCTTTACTATGCATATTTTCATAGTGGTACCATCATGGATTCCAGTACAGGCTTTTGTAGACATTGTAAAGCTACCATATGTATTCATAGTTTCACTTGTCATATGTATCGGTTTAGCTAGTCAACATGTGTTGTATATGAAGCTTCTCATTAGTAAATCTACCTGAATTGTAGTTTACTTTCACATCGTAGGTCACTTGTAAAGCATGTGTTCATATTCTACTTGTCCGCCTCACCTAGGGTTGGGGTGTGATAGTTTTATACTTCCCCTTTTGTTTTTTAAAAACTATTGGACTATTGTTTTACTTCTATTGTTCTATTTCTTATGTTATGAATTCTAAGTGCCTTGTATGGGGTCTTTCGGCGCCCTATACACCATGTTACATTTAGGAGGTCCCTTGGGTCATGATTGAAAGTAACCCTAAAATGACTTGACCCTAGAAGAACGGGCCCCACGCTCTGAAAACTAGCCTAGGACCCATGCCTTTGATTAGATCTAACCTCACTACGGCTATATCAGTCACCCTCTAAAATCTGCATTGTCTAGCTAGAGTGGCCCTGTGAATACCGTTGCCTGGGTCTATTATATGAGCCCCTCTGCATGGAACAAGACTTCTTGTATCTACCTTCATGTCTGATTGTCCTATCGCTACACCCTTAGGCCACACAACAGAGCTCCTAAATAAGGCAGGTGTGATCAACAACATCAAGAAAAAAGTGACATGCAAAGACCATGGACTGAGCCTCAACTCGAAACTGAATCCTCAACCCATAAATAAAAGAGTGAACTTTCTCCTCCTTGTATGGAACAAGACCTCTTGTATCTACCTTCATGTCTGATTGTCCTATCGCTACACCCTTAGGCCACACAACAGAGCTCCTAAATAAGGCAGGTGTGATCAACAACATCAAGAAAAAAGTGACATGCAAAGACCATGGACTGAGCCTCAACTCGAAACTGAATCCTCAACCCATAAATAAAAGAGTGAACTTTCTCCTCCTTGTATGGAACAAGACCTCTTGTATCTACCTTCATGTCTGATTGTCCTATCGCTACACCCTTAGGCCACACAACAGAGCTCCTAAATAAGGCAGGTGTGATCAACAACATCAAGAAAAAAGTGACATGCAAAGACCATGGACTGAGCCTCAACTCGAAACTGAATCCTCAACCCATAAATAAAAGA
>JAJOOR010018649.1:0-18772 GCA_036250505.1 Solanum acaule
ATTTGAAAACTTAAGCATTTTTTATTAGCTAAAAATGTTATTGAAAACTAAATAAACTAAAAATGTTATTCAATAACATATAATTTCAATACAAATAAATAAACATATAAAAAAAAAAAATCCCACGTCCCGTCCCGCCAAACCTCGTCCCATCCCGTATATATAGTGGGACGGGATGGGACGAATTTTTGTCCCCCCAATCCCGGTCCCCCCAAAATCCCGGCCAATTGGACCCCCTTCTCGTCCCGTCCCCCAGTCCCCGTCCACGTCCCCTTGCCAGCCCTAGCTATAGTCCACAAGATAATATGGTGATCCAAAATTTTGACGTCATTTGTGCCAAAATTTTGCATGGACCTACATTGAGAGCTTAGCTATGGAGCCAGTTGGTCATGATGGCCAAAACGGCCCATTTACAAGGTCAAACAATCCCCGAATCAGGTAAACACCCTATTTTGCCGATTTTCATATGATATAGTCCACAAGATTTTTATGATAACCCAAAATTTCGACGTCATTTTTGCCAAATATTTACATGGACCTCTGTTAAGACCTTAGCTATGGAGCCAATTGGTCACCACAGCCAAAACGGCCCGTTTACATGGTCTAACGAGCCTCGGAGCAGGTAGACCCCCCATTTTGCCAATTTTCGTGTGCTATAGTCCACGGGATTTTATGGTGACCCGGAATTTCGACGTCATTTTTGCTAAAAATTTACATGGACCTCTATTAAGACCTTAGCTATGGAGCCACTTGGTCACCACGGCCAAAACGGCCTATTTACAAGGTCAAATGAGCCCCGGAGCAGATAAACCCCCCATTTTGCTGATTTTCGTGTGCTATAATCCACAATATTTTATGGTGACCCAGAATTCCGACGTCATTTTTACCAAAAATTTACATGGACCTCTGTTAAGACCTTAGCTATGGAGCCAGTTGGTCACCACGGTCAAAACAACCAATTTTCAAGGTCAAACGAACCCCGGTGCAAGTAAACCCCTCATTTTGGCAATTTTCTTGTGCTATAGTCCACGGGATTATATGGTGACCCAGAATTTCAACGTCATTTTTGCCAAAAATGTACATGGACCTCCGTAAGACCTTAGGTATGGAGCCACATGGTCACTACGGCCAAAAAAGCCCATTTACAAGGTCAAACAAACCCCAGAGCAGGTAAACCCCCAATTTTGCCAATTTTTATGTGTTATAGTCCACAAGAATTTATGGTAACCCAAAATTCCGACGACATTTTTGCCAAAATTTTACATGGACCTCCGTTAAGACCATAGCTATGGAGCCAGTTGGTCACCACGGCCAAAACGGTCAATTTACAAAGTCATACGAGCCCTAGAGCAAGTAAACCCCATTTTGGCGATTTTCGTGTGCTATATTCCACGGGATTTTATGGTGACCCGAAATTCTGACTTCATTCATGAGTCCACAAATTGGACTCATTTAGGGCTTTATTTTAATAGAAATAGTCTCCTCAAATGCTTGTTTTATCTCAATACCTGATTAAACTAATTAAGTTTCAGGTATTTGAAGTTTTAGTGGAAGCATGGACACTTAGCAGCAAAACGGAGCAAAAAGAGCTGAAAAGAACAAGAAATGAAAGTCTGTGGATCACCGAGTCCATCTGGGTGAGCCGCCAAAAGGACATGCACCGCCCTTTGTTCCAGTACGCGAAGTCCTGAAGAAAGTGGATCAAAAAGCGACAACAGGAACAGTCTGTGAGCTGCCGATTAGTTCCGCAAAGCAGTACTATACCACCCAATGATCCAAAATGCAAGGATGCTGAAGTCAAGACACTGAAGGTGATGAGTTGACCAAAGGGCGGATCGCCGAGTTCATCGGCGATCTCGACTAATATCGCCGAACAATCCTCCGCAGCACAATCTGTGAAAACTATAAATACTAGTTAGAGTTGTAGTCTTGGTGTAGAACATTTTAGAGTAAAATTATTATTATTCTATAGTACTTTTCTGTATTTTTCTCTCAAGCTTGGAGAGGGTTTTATGGAGACTTGAAGAAAGGAGTTCATCTTCCCCAAATTGGAAGTGGGTCTTCTCTATTCTTCTTCCTTAGCTTAATTCAAGGTTTAATTTCTTATACCCAGTTGATTTGATTATCAGGTTAGGTATAATTTCTTATTTCTTGATGTGTGGCTAAAACCTCCATTCTTGGGGTGTGATTTAGCAAATATGGGTTGATATTCTTGTTGGGTCTTGCTTGCTGATAGGTTAGATGTATTTTACTGGTGATTTCACCTAGTGGTTGTGGTTTAATCTAAAGGGTTTGTAGTTGCAAATACAAAACCACCCATGTGTTTTCGGCTTGCCCGAGAGGGAGGTCGCGAAACCAAGACCACTAGACTGATGACCTAAGGAGTGGGTCGACATGAGGTTCAACCCGAGAGGGTGAGCCCTAGTCCCATATCCTAACACTCAGCTCGAGAGAGTGAGTGGGGTAAGGCGTAGGCTGGTCTTCATGCGGCAAATGGGTGTCCGAGAGGAACCCATTTGAAACGGGGTAAGTTCCCCGAGAGGGAACTTATTACCATTTAAAGCTTAGTCTAGTCACTATTATTTTGCAAATTTCTCATCGAAAGCATGTACCCAACGATTTATCTCAACTTGTATTGCGGTCACGCCCTAAGAACCTTTCCCCATACTTGATTTTATTGTTTATTTTGTTGTTTTTCTACTTGTTACAAAAACCCCATTTGATATTTGACACTTTAGTGTCTCCCTTGATTTACAATGTCTTTAATCTCAAATATCTTTAACTACGACTAATTTGAATGAAATTCTAATTGGCTATTGATTTTCAAAACCACTCCCTTCGGACACGATCCCAACCCTTGGTTGGGTTACTATATTATCGACGATCGTAGACACTCATACCGTAGGATAGTGTCGTTGGTCACGATAAGCATCAGTCATTCTTGCCAAAATTATACATAGACCTCTGTTAAGACCTTAGCTATGGAGCCAATTGGTCACCACGACCAAAACGGCCCATTTACAAGGTCGAACAAACCCCGGAGCAGGTAAATCCCCCATTTTGCCAATTTTCGTGTGATATAATCTCCGAGATTTTTTGGTTACCCGAAATTCCGATGTCATTTTTGCCATATATTTACATGGACCTCCGTTAAGACCTTAGTTATAGAGCTAGTTGGTCACCACGGCCAAACCAGCCCATTTACAAGGTCAAACGAGTCCCGGAGCAGGTAAACCCCTATTTTGCCAATTTTCGTGTGCTATAGTCCACGGGATTTTATGGTGACCAAGAATTCCAACGTCATTTTTGCCAAAAATTTACATGGACCTCCGTTAAAACCTTAGTTATGGAGTCAGTTGGTCACCACTGACAAATCGGCCCATTTATGAGGTCAAAAGTGCCTCGGAGCATGTAAACCCCCCATTTTGCCCATTTTCGTGTTCTACAGTCCACGAGATTTTATGGTGACCCAGAATTCTGACGTCATTTATGCCAAAAATTTAGATGGACCTTTGTTAAGACCTTAGTTATGGAGATAGTTGGTCACCATAGCTAAAACGTCCCATTTACATGGTCAAATGAGCCCCGGAGCAAGTAAACCCCCATTTTTCCAATTTTCGTTTACTATAGTCCACGGGATTTTATGGTGACCCAGAATTCCGATGTCATTCTTGCCAAAATTTTACATAGACTTCCGTTAATACCTTAGTAATGGAGCCAGTTAGTCACCATAGCTAAAAAGGCTCATTTACAAGGTCAAACGAGCCCCAAAGCAGGTAAACCCCTTATTTTGCTGATTTTTGTGTGCTATAGTTCACCATCTTTTTTGGTAATTCGTAATTTCAACGTCATTTTTGCCAAAAAATTCATGGACGTCCGTTAAGACCTTAGCTATGGATCCAATTAGCCCCGACAGCCAAAATGGCCCATTTACAAGGTCAAATGAGCCCCAAAGCAGGTAAATCCCCTATTTTGCCAATTTTCGTATGCATGGCTCAGAATTTCGACATCATTTTTGTCAAAAATGTACATGGACCTCCGTTAAGACCTTAGATATACTGCCAATTGGTCACCACGGCCAAAACGGCCCATTTACATGGTCAAACAATCCCCAGAGCAGGTAAATCCCCCATTTTGCCAATTTTCGTGTGTTATAGTCAACAAGATTTTTTGGTGACCCGGAATTCCAACGTTTTTTTTGCCAAATATTTATATGGACCTCCGTTAAGACCTTAGCTATGGAGCCAGTTGGTCACCACGGCCAAAACGGCCTATTTTCAAGGTCAAACGTGCCCCGGAGCAGGTAAACCCTTCATTTTGCCGATTTTCGTGTGCTATAGTTCACAAGATTTTATGGTGACCCATAATTCCAACATCATTTTTGCCAAAAATTTACATGGACCTCCATTAAGACCTTAGCTATGGAGCCAGTTAGTCACCATGGCAAAAAGGTCCCATTTACAAGGTCAAACGATCCTTGGTGCATGTAAACCCCCCATTTTGCTGATTTTCGTGTGCTATAGTCCACGAGATTTTATGGTGACCCTGAATTCCAACATGATTTTTGCCAAAATTTTACATTGACCTCTGTTAAGACCTTAGTTATGTAGCCAATTGATCACCACGGCTAAAACGGCCCATATACAAGGTCAAACGAGGCCCGGAGCAGGTAGACCCCTTTTGCCAATTTCGTGTGCTATAGTCCACGAGATTTTATGGTGACCCAAAATTCTGACGCATATTTGCCAAAAAAAATTGTAGACCTCCGTTAAGACCTTAGTTATTGAGCCAGTTGGTCACCACGACCAAAACGGCCCATTTATAAGGTCAAACAAGCACCAAATTAGGTAAACCACCCATTTTGACGACTTTTGTGTGCTATAGTCCATAAGATTTTATGGTGACCCGGAATTCTAACGTTAATTTTGCCAAAATTTTACATGGACCTCCGTTAAGAACTTAGTTATGGAGCTAGTTGGTCACCATGGCCAAAACGGCCCATTTACAAGGTCAAACGATCCCCGAAGCAGCTAATTCCCCTATTTTGCTTATTTTCGTGTGCTATAATCCAAGGGATTTTATGGCGACCCGGAATTCCAACGTCATTTTTGCCAAAAAATATAAAATTAACATTAAAAAAATCACCAATAAATATAGTAACATTTAATATAACAATTTAGTAAATTTTGATTTTAAAAATGTAATGTAAAAAATATTAAACCGTAAAAATAAATTAAAAAATGAATAAAAGTCGAAAAAAATGAAAATGCTCAAAAACACTTCCAAACATGTAAAACTAATGATAGAGTACATATTTGTACAAATAAAAGATATTTCAATATCGTACGAACCGTAAAAGTAATGAAGATTGGTACGAAGAACCACGTGAGGCGAAAACGTTGAGAATAGATCATGGAAAATAGATGAATATGTTGTTATGCATGAAGGGTGTTTCACCCTTTTTTTTTATTTTTGTACGGCATGGGCATCCGCATGTTGTCAAGTAGACCACGACCATTGTCGTCGCATGCGACGTCGCTCGTCTAACGAATGCAAGCCACAGACTATGCGAGAAGGCAACGTCCTACGTCGACTGAACCATGTGTGCCGGCCACGATGATGCAGCCAGGCCACTACCGACGTCAGTTGACCAATGTGTGCAGGCCACAGACGATGCTCGCAGGTCACTTCCGACGTCGGCTAACCGATGTGTGCAGGCCACGGATAATGCGGGCAGGCCACGTCCGATGTTGGCTTACCGTTGTGTGCAGGCCACGGATGATGTGGGCAAGCCACGTCTTACATCGGCTGACCGATGTGATCAGGCCAAGGACAATGTGGGCCGGCCACTTTCGATGTTGACCGACAGATGTGCACAGGCCACGGCCAATGTAGGCAGTCCACGGACTATGTCGCCTAATCGATGTGTGCATACCATAACCTATGTCGCCTGGCTAATGAGCGCATGCCACGGCACCACGGCCTATGTCACCCGGACGATACGCGCAGGACATGGCCGATGACGACTGGCTAATGCGTGCAAGCCAGAACCAATGTCGCCCAACCGATGCACACAACCCACATCCTACGTCGGTTGACCGATGTGTACAGGCCACGGATGCGGCCAGGTCACGTCCGACATCGGCTGACCGATGTGTGCATGCCACAGACGATACTGGCATACCACATCCGACGTCGACTGACTGATGTGTGCAAACCACGTCCGACATCGGCTGACTGTTGTGTGTAGGGCATGGATGATGCGGGCAGGCCACATTCGATGTTGATTGACCGATGAAGCAGGCCACGAATAATGCAAGCAGGCCACGTCCGACGTCGGTTGACGGATGTGCACAGGACACGGCCGATGTGGGCAGTCCACATCCTATGTCACCTGACCGATGCGCATGCCATGACCTATGTCGCCTGGCTGATGCGCGTAGGCCACGACCGATGCGTGCATGCCACGGCCTATGTCATATGGCCGATGCGCGTAGGCCATGGCCCATGACGTATGGCTGATGTGCGCAGGCCACGACCAATGTCGCCAAGTCGATGCACATAGGCCACGTCTGACCGGGGAGCATCGTCGGCCCCCATTTTCTTCCCTCCCGACAATTTCAAGCACTATTTGACTTTCTTTTCAAAGTCCTTTTCATATTTCCCTCGCGATACTTGTTCGTTATCGGTCTCTCGCCCGTATTTAGCCTTGGATAGAATTCACCGCTCGATTTGGGTTGCATTCCCAAACAACCCGACTCATAGACAGCGCCTCGTGGTGCGACAAGGTCCGTACATAATGGGGCTCTCACCCTCTTTGGTTCTCCCTTCCAGAGGACTTGGGCTCGGTCCGCCGCTAAGGATACTTCTCCATACTACAATTTGGATTGTTCCTGGTTCACTCGTCGTTATTAAGGGAATCCTTATAAGTTTCTTTTCCTCTGCTTATTGATATGTTTAAACTCAACGGGTAATCTCGCCTGACCTGGGGTCGCGGTCTGAGTGCCATTCTTAGTTGGTGCAGTTAGGGTTTGGGAGTCCGGACGAACGACGGGTTGTAGCCGTGACAACAAGAGAGAGTTGAGTTTCAGCCACCACTTGACGTGACGTCCGTCGATGTGGACTCGCATTTAGGCCAGCCGCACGCTCGGGGTGCACGGGAGCCAGCTTTCGCCCCACGCGACGCCTTGCAGTGTGCGGGGGGCTACGCGATGCATGACTCCCAGGTAGACGTTCCCTCGACCTAATGGCTTCAGGTGCAACTTGCGGTCAAAGACTCGATGGTTCACGGGATTCTGCAATTCACACCAAGTATCGCATTTTGCTACGTTCTTCATCGATGCGAGAGCTGAGATATTCATTGTTGAGAGTCGTTTGTGTTTAAATAGCAGCACACGTTCCCCCGCACACTCCACGAACGAGGCGCGAGCGGAGGGCTGTCAATTTTAGTATTCCTTGGCACTTTCCACGCCGGAGTTTGTTGGTCACCGACGAGCGTGCAGGCGCGCACGCCGGGGATGGGAGGGAGGTGCACGATGAGCATGTGTCTCCCCCAAGTGTTTAAAATGTGTTCGCGGGTCGTTCTTCTTTGCAAGTTTTGACATTGATCTTTCTGCAGGTTCACCTACAGAAACCTTATTACGACTTCTCCTTCCTCTAAATGATAAGGTTCAATGGACTTCGCGCGACATCGTGAGCAGCGAACCGCCCATGTCGCCGTGATTTAAACATTTCACCGGATCATTCAATCTATAGGAGCGATGGGTGGTGTGTACTAGGAATTCCTCGTTGAAGACCAACAGTGTCGAGCCTATGTCGCCTGGCGGATGGGCGCAAGCCTCGGCTGACGCATGGTATTAAAATGGACTTCACTTATGTACTAAAATGGTATTTCCAACTCCAAATCCATTTTGTTTAATCAAATCTTTTTCACATACCTATTTAAGGAACAAAAATCCTTATGCAAAATTGGGGGAAATTTAAAATTTTCAGGATAAAAGTTGTTTATCATAAAATTGATTATCTAGCATTAATATTGACATTCATATATGCATTATCAAAGTATTTTGAACTCAAAAATCAATTTTATTTTATCAGATTCTTAGCAATAAAGAATTACAATTTTTTTCAAAATTGGGAGGGTTAAAAGACGTTTTTCAAAAAATCGGCTCAGTCAAACCGCCTCATGGTCGCATAGATCTCGAAAAAATACCCAAATTCATTTTATCGATTTTCCTGTGCTATAGTTCACCATCTTTTTTGGTGATCCGGAATTTCGACCTAAGTTTTGCCAAAATATTTCCTGGACGTTCGTAAAAACCTTACATATGGAGGCAGTTAGCCCTCACGACCAAAACGACCAATTTTCAAGGTCAAATGAGCCCCGAAGCAGGTACCACGTTTTACCGATTTTCGTGTGCTATAGTTCACCATTTTTTTTGGTGATCTGGAATTTCGACCTCATTTTTGCCAAAATTTTACCTGGACATCCGTTAAGACCTTACCTATGGAGCCAGTTGGCCCTCACGACAAAAATTGCCCATTTTCAAAGTCAAATGATCCCCGGAGTAGGTAAACCCTCCATTTTTTTCTGATTTTCGTGTGCTATAGTCTATGGAGTTTATGGTGATCCAGAATTCCGACCTCATTTTTATAAGAAATTTACCTTGACGTCTGGTAAGAACTTACCTATGGAGCCAGTTGACCCTCACGACCTAAACGGCCCATTTTCAAGGTCAATTGATCCCCGAAACAAGTAAACCCCCCATTTTACCAATTTTCGTGTTCTATTGTTCACCATCTTTTTTGGTTATCAAGAATTCCGACCACATTTTTGACAAAATTTACCAGGACGTCCGTTAAGACCTTACCTATGGAGCTCGTTGGCCCTCATGGCCAAAATGGCCCATTTTCAAGGTGAAACAAACACCGGAGCAGGTAAATCCCCCATTTTTCCAATTTTCGTGTGCTATAGTTCACCATATTTTTTGGTGATCCAGAATTATGTGCTCATTTTTGCTAAAATTTTAACTGGACGTCCGTTAAGACATTACATATGGAGCCAGTTGTCCCTCACGGCCAAAACGACCCATTTTCAAGGTCAAACGATCCCCGGATCAGGTAAACCCAACCATTTTGCCGATTTCCTGTGCTATAGTCCATGGATTTTTTGGTGATCCAGAATTCCAAACTAATTTTTGCAAAAATTTACAAAAGGATGTCTGTTAAAACCTTACCTATGGAGCCAGTTGGCCCTCACGACTAAAACGGCCGATTTTCAAGGTCAAATTAACCACGGAGCAAGTAAACTCTCCATTTTACCGATTTTCGTGTGCTATAGTTCATGGATTTTTTGATGATCCAGAATTTCGACTTCATTTTTGCAAAAATATTACCTAGACGTCTGTTAAGACCTTACCTATGGAGCCAATCGGCCATTTCGACCAAAACAACCAATTTTCAAGGTCAAATGAACCCCGTAGCAGTAGACCCCCCATTTAACCGATTTTCGTGTGCTATAGTTCACCATCTTTTTTGGTGATCCAAAATTCCGACCTCATTTTTGCCAAAATTTTACCTGGACGTCCGTTAAGACCTTACTTATAGATCCAGTTTTGCCCTCACGGCCAAAACGGTCCATTTTCAAGGTCAAACGATCCCCGAAGCAGGTAAACCCCCCATTTTTGCCAATTTTCGTGTGCTATAGTCCATGGATTTTTTGGTGGTCAAGAATTCCGATCTCATTTTTGCAAAAATTTTACCTAGACATCCGTTAAGACCTTACCTATGGAGCCAGTTGTCCCTTACGACCAAAACAACCCATTTTCTAGGTCAAATGATCCCCGGAGTAGGTAAGCCCCCTATTTTGCCAATTTTCGTGTGCTATAATTCACTATATTTTTTGGTGATTCAGAATTTCGACTTCATTTTTGCCAAAATATTACCTGGACGTCCGTTAAGACCTTACCTATGGAGTCAGTTGGCCCTCACGGCCAAAAAGCCCCATTTTCAGGGTCAAACGAGTCCAGGAGCAGGTAAACACCACATTTTGCCGATTTCGTGTGCTATAGTCCATGGTTTTTTGGGTGATCCAGAATACCAACCTCATTTTTGCAAAAAATTTACCTGGACTTCCGTTAAGACCTTACCTACAGAGCCAGTTGGCTCTTACGACCAAAACAACCCGTTTTCTAGGTCAAATGATCCCCGGAGCAGGTAATCCCCCCATTTTGCCGATTTTTGTGTGCTATAATTCACAATCTTTTTTGGTGATCCGAAATTCCGATCTCATTTTTGTCAAAATTATACCTGGACGTCCGTTAAGACCTTACCTATGGAGCAAGTTGGCCCTCACTGGAAATGGACCCATTCTCAAGGTTAAACGAACCCTAGAGCAGGTAAACTCTCTATTTTGACGTTTTTCGTGTGCCATAGACAATGGATTTTTTGGTGATTCAAAATTCCGACCTCATTTTTGCAAAAAGTTTAACTGGATGTCCGTTAAGACCTTACCTATGGAGCCAATTGGCCTTCACGACCAAAACGGCCCATTTACAAGGTTAAACGATCCCCGAAGTAGGTAAACCCCCAATTTTGCCAATTTTCGTGTGCTATATTCAACGGATTTTTTGGTGATCCAGAATTCCAACCTTATTTTTTCAAAATATTTACCTAGACGTCCATTAAGACCTTATCTATGGAGCCAGTTGGCCCTCACGACCAAAACGGCCCATTTTCAAGGTCAAATGAGCCATGGAGCAAGTACTACATTTTACCAATTTTCGTGTGTTATATAGTTCACCATCTTTTTTGGTGATCTAGAATTTCGACCTCATTTTTGCCAAAATTTTACCTGGACGTCAGTTAAGACCTTACCTATGGAGCCAGTTGGCCCTCACTACAAAAATGACCCATTTTCAAAGTCAAATGAGGCCAGAGCAGTATATCCCACCATTTTTTAGATTTTCGTGTGCTATAGTCTATCGATTTTTTGGTGATCCAGAATCCGACCTCATTTTAGCAAAAAATTTACCTGGACGTCCGTTAAAACCTTAGCTATGGAGCCAGTTGACCCTCACGACCTAAACGGCACATTTTCAAGTTCAATTGAGCCCCGAAACAGGTAAACCCCCCATTTTACCGATTTTCGTGTGCTATTGTTCACCATCTTTTTTGGTGATCCAGAATTTCGACATCATTTTAGCAAAAAAATTAGATGGACGTCCGTTAAGACCTTACCTATGGAGCCAATTGGCCCTCACGACCAAAACGGTCCATTTTAAAGGTCAAACGATCCCCGGAGCAGGTAGCCCCCCATTTTGCCGATTTTCTTGTGTTATAGTTCATCGTCTTTTTAGGTGATCCGTAATTTTGACCTCATTTTTGCCAAAATTTTACCTAGATGTCTGATAAGACCTTACCTATGGAGCCAGTTGGTCCTCATGGCCAAAACGGCCCATTTTCAAGGTCAAACGATCCCCGAAGCAGGTAAACCCACCCATTTTACCGATTTTTGTGTGCCATAGTCCAAGGATTTTTTGGTGATCAAGAATTCCGATCTCATTTATGCAAAAAAATTACCTAGACATCCATTTAGACCTTACCTATGGAGCCAGTTGTCTCTCACGGCTAAAACATCCCATTTTCAAGGTCAAACGATCCGCGAAGCAGGTAACCCCCCATTTTTCCAATTTTCGTGTGCCATAGTCCAAGGATTTTTTGTTGATCCAGAATTTCGACCTCATTTTTACAAAAATTTTACCTGGCCGTTCGTTAAGACCTTACTTATAAAGCCAGTTGGCCCTCATGACCAAAATGGCCCATTTCCAAGGTCAAATGAGCTCCGGAGAAGGTAAACCCCCCATTTTTACCGATTTTCATATGCTATAGTTCACCATCCTTTTTGGAGATCCAGAATTCAAACCACATTTTTGCCAAAATTTTACCTGGACGTCCGTTAAGACCTTACCTATGGAGCCAGTTTGCCGTCACGGCCAAAACGGCCCATTTTCAAGATCAAACGATCCCCGGAGCAGGTAAACCCCCTATTCTGTTGATTATTGTGTGCTATAGTCCATGAATTTGTTGGTGATCCGGAATTCCAAGATTATTTTTGCAAAATATTTACTTGGACGTCCGTTACTACCATACATATGGATCCAGTTGGCCTTCACGGCCAAACCGGCCCATTTTCAAGGTCAAATGAGCCCCGGAGCAGGTAAACCCCTTAATTTAATGATTTTCGTGTGCTATAGTCCATTGATTTTTTGGTGATTCATAACAGCGACCTCATTTTTGCAAAAATATTACGTGGACGTCCGTTAAGACCTTACATATGGAGCCAGTTGGCCCACACAACCAAAACGACCCATTTTCAAGGTCAAATAACCCTCGAAGCAGGTAAACTCCCCATTTTGCCGATTTTTGTGTGCTATAGTTCACCATCTTTTTTGATGATACAGATTTTCCGACCTCAGTTTTGCCAAAATCTTACCTGGACGTCCGTTAAAACCTTACATATGGAGCAAATTGGCCCTCACAACCAAAACGACTCATTTTCAAGGTCAAAGGATCCCCGGAGCAGGTAAACCCCCCATTTTGCCGATTTTCATGTGTTATAGTTCACCATCTTTTTTGGTGATCCGGAATTCCGACCTTGTTTTTGACAAAACTTTACCTGGACGTCCGTTAAGAGCTTACCTATGGAGCCAGTTGTCCCTCACGACCAACACGGCCCATTTTCAAGGTCAAATGATCCTCGGAGCAGGTAAACCCCTCATTTTACCGATTTTCGTGTGATATAGTTAACCATCTTTTTTAGTGATCCAAAATTCCGACCTTATTTTAGTAAAAATTTTACCTGGACGTCCGTTAAGACCTTACATATGGAGCCAGTTGGCCCTCACGACCAAAATAGCCCATTATTAAGGTCAAATGAGCCTCGGAGAAGGTAAACCCCCCATTTTAGTGATTTTCGTGTGCTATAGTTCACTATCTTTTTTGATGATCCGGAATTCCGACCTCATTTTTGCAAAAATTTTACCTGGACGTTCGTTAAGACCTTACCTATGGAGCCAGTTGGCCCTCACAGCCAAAACGGCCCATATTCTAGGTAAAATGATCCCCGGAGTAGGTAAAACCCCCATTTTACCTATTTTCGTGTGCTATAGTCCTTGAATTTTTTGGTGATCCAGAATTCCGATCTCATTTTAGCAAAACAATTACCTGGATGTCCGTTCAGACCTTACCTATGAAGCCAGTTGGCCCTCACGACCTAAACATCCCATTTTCAAGGTCAAATGAACCCCGGAGAAGGTAAACCCCCTATTTTGCCGATTTTCGTGTGCTATATGTCACCATCTTTTTTGGTGAACCAGAATTCTGACCTTGTTTTTGCAAGAATTTTACTTGGACGTCCGTTAAGACCTTACCTATGAAGCCAGTTGGCCCTCATGACCAAAATGGACCATTTTCAAGGTCAAATAAACCGCGGAGAAGGTAAACCCCCCATTTTACCAATTTTCCTGTGCTATAGTTCACCGTCTTTTTTGGTGATCTAGAATTCCAACATCATTTTTCCAAAATTTTCCCAGTACGTCCGTTAAGACTTTACCTATGGAGCCAGTTGGCCCTCACGGCCAAAACGACCCATTTTCAAGGTCAAATGAGCCCCGGAGCAGGTAAAACCCTCATTTTACCAATTTTCGTATTCTATAGTTCATGAATTTTTTGGTGATCCAGAATTTTGACCTCATTTTTGCAAAAAATTTACTTGGACCTCCGTTAAGACCTTACCTATGGAGCCAGTTGGCCCTCACGACCAAAACAGCCCATTTTCAAGGTCAAATAATCCCCGGAGCAGGTAATCCCCCCATTTTACTAATTTTCTTGTGCTATAGTTCACCATCTTTTTTGGTGATCCGATATTTCGACCTCATTTTTGCCAAAATATTACCTGGACATCCGTTAAGATCTTACCTATGGAGACAGTTGGCCATCACGGCCAAAACGGCCCATTTGCAAAGTCAAAAGACCCCCGAAATTGGTAAACCCCCCATTTTGCCAACTTTCGTGTGTTATAGTCCATGGATTTTTTGGTGATCTAGAATTTCGACCTCATTATTGCTAAAATTTTACCTAAATGTCCGTTAAGACCTTATCTATGGAGTCAGTTGGCCCTCACGACCTAAACGGCCCATTTTCAAGGTCAAATGATCCCTGGAGCAGGTAAACCCCCCATTTTATTGATATTTGTGTGCTATAGTTCACTATCTTTTTAGGTGATCCAAAATTTCGACCTCATTTTTATCATAATTTTACCTGGACGTCCGTTAAGACCTTGCCTATGGAGCCAGTTGGCCTACACAGCAAAAACGGCCCATATTCAAGGTAAAACGAGCCCCGGTACAGGTAAACCTCCCATTTTGCCTATTTTCGTGTGCTATATCCCATGGATTTTTTGGTGATCCAAAATTCTGACCTCATTTTTGCAAAAACTTTACATGGACGTCCGTTATGACCTTACCTATGGAGATTGTTGGCCCTCACGACCAAAATAGCCCATTTTCAAGGTCAAATGATCCCCGAATTAGGTAAACCCCAAATTTTGCCAATTTTCGTGTGCTATAGTTCACCATATTTTTTGGTGTTCCGGAATTCTGACCTTATTTGTGCCAAAATTTTACCTGGATGTCCGTTAATACCTTACCTACGGAGCCAATTGGCCTTCGCAGACAAAACGTCCCATTTTCATGGTCAAACGATCCCCGGAGAAGGTAAACCCCTCATTTTGCCGATTTTTGCGTGCTATAGTTAACCATCTTTTTTAGTGATCAGAAATTCCAACCTTATCTTGGCAAAAAATTTACCTCGATGTCCATTAAGACCTTACCTATGGAGCCAGTTGGTCCTCACGACCAAAATAGCCCATTATCAAGGTCAAATAAGCCTCGGAGCAGGTAAACCCCACATTTTATCAATTTTTGTGTGCTATAATTCACCATCTTTTTTGGTGATCCGGTATTCCAACCTCTTTATTGCCAAAATTTTACCTGGACGTCCGTTAAGACCTTACCGATGGAGCCAGTTGGCCCTCACGACCAAAATGACCAATTTTCAAGGTCAAATGAGCCCCGGGGTAGGTAAACCCCTTATTTTACCGATTTACGTGTGCTATAGTTCACCATCTTTTTTGGTGATCCGGTATTCCAACCTCTGTATTGCCAAAATTTTACCTAGACGTCCATTAAGACCTTACCTATGGAGCCAGTTAGCCCTCACGACCAAAACGTCCCATTTTCAATGTCAAATGAACCCCTGAGTCGGTAGACCCCGCATTTTACTGATTTTCTTGTGCTATAGTTCACCATATTTTTTGGTGATCCGGAATTCTGACCTCATTTTTGCCAAAATTATGCCTGGACGTCCGTTAAGACATTACCAGTGGTGCCAGTATGCCCTTACGACAAAAACAGCCCATTTTCAATGTCAAATGAGCCCCGAAGCAGGTAAACCCCGTATTTTGCTGATTTTCGTGTGCTATAGTCCACGGATTTCTTGGTGATCCAGAATTCCGACCTCACATTTGCAAAAAATTTACCTCGACGTCCGTCAAGACCTTATCTATGGAGCCAGTTGGCCCTCACGACCAAAACGGCCCATTTTCAAGGACAAATAAGCCACGAAGCAGGTATAACATTTTACCAATTTTCGTGTGCGATAGTTCACCATCTTTTTTGGTGATTTAGAATATCGACCTCATTTTTAACAAAATTTTACCTGGACGTCCGTTACGACCTTACCTATGGAGCCAGTTGGCCCTCACGACAAAAATGGCCCATTTTCAAAGTCAAATGGTCCCCGGAGCAGGTAAACCCTCCATTTTACCGATTTTTGTGTGCTATAGTTCACCATCTTTTTTGGTGATCCAAAATTCGACCTCATTTTTGCCATAATTTCACCTGGACGTCCATTAAGACCTTACCTATGGAGCCAGTTTGCCCTCATGGCCAAAACAGCCCATTTTCAATGTCAAACGACCCCCGGAGTAGATAAACCCCCAATTTTTCTGATTTTCGTGTGCTTTAGTCCATAGATTTTTTGGTGATTCGGAATTCCGACTTCATTTTTGCAAAAAATTTACCTAGACATTTGTTTAGACCTTACCTATGGATCCAGTTGGCCCTCACGGCCAAAACGTCCCATTTTTATGGTCAAACGAACCCCGGAGCAGATAAACCCCGCATTTTGCCAATTTTCGTGTGTTATAGTCCATGGATTTTTTGGTGATCCAGAATTTCGACCTCATTTTTGCAAAAATATTACCTGGACATCCGTTAAGACCTTACCAATGGAGCTAGTTGGCCCTTACGACCAAAACAACCCATTTTCAATGTCAAATTAGCCCTGGAGCAGGTAAACCCCCGATTTTGCCAATTTTCGTGTGCTATAGTCCACGGATTTTATGGTGATCCAGAATTCCGACCTCATTTTTGCAAAAATTTTACCTGGACGTCCGTTAAGACCTTATCTATAGAGCCAGTTGTCCCTCACGACCAAAATGGCCCATTTTCAAGGTCAAATGAGCCACGGAGCAGGTACCACATTTTACCGATTTTCGTGTGCTATAGGTCACCATCTTTTTTGGTGATCTGGAATTCCAACCTCATTTTCGCCAAAATTTTACCTGGACGTCCGTTAAGACCTTACCTAAGGATCCAGTTGGCCCTCACGACAAAAATGGCACATTTTTAAAGTCAAATGAGCCCCGGAGCATGTAAACCCTCCATTTTTCTGATTTTCGTGTGTTATATTCCATGGATATTTTGGTGATCCAAAATTCCGACCTCATTTTTGAAAAATTTTACCTGGATATCTGTTAAGACCTTACCTATGCAGCTAGTTGACCCTCACGACCTAAACGGCCCATTTTCAAGGTCAAATGATCCCCGAAACAAGTAAACCCCCCATTTTACCGATTTTTGTGTGCTATTGTTCACCATCTTTTTTGGTGATTAGGAATTCCGACCTCATTTTTGCCAAAATTTTACCTGGACGTCCGATAACACCTTACCTAAGGAGCTAGTTGGACCTCACGGCCAAAATGGCCTATTTTCAAGGTCAAACGATCACCGGAGCAGGTAAACCCCCCATTTTACCGATTTTCGTGTGCTATAATCAATGGATTTTTTGGTGATCCGAAATTCCGACCTCATTTTTTCAAAAATTTTACCTAGACGTCCGTTAGGTCCTTACCTATGGACCCAGTTGGCCCTCACGGCCAAAACGGTCCATTTTCAAGGTCAAACGATCCCCAGAGCAGGTAAGCCCCCTATTTTGCCTATTTTCGTGTGCTATAATTCACTATCTTTTTTGGTGATCCAAAATTCCGAACTCATTTTTGCCAAAATTTTACCTGGACGTCCGTTAAGACCTTACCTATGTAACCAGTTGGCCCTCACGGCCAAAACGGACCATTTTCAAGGTCTAACGATCCACGGAGCAGGTAAACCCCCCCCCCCCATTTTACCAATTTTCGTGTGCTATAGTCCATGAATTTTTTGGTGATCCATAATTCCGAACTCATTTTTGCAAAAATTTTACCTGGATGTCCGTTAAGACCTTACCTATGAAGTCAGTTTGCCCACACGACCAAAATGGCCCATTTTCAAGGTCAAATGAACCCCGGAGCAGTTAAACCCCCCATTTTACCGATTTTCATGTGCTATAGTCCACTATCTTTTTTGATGATTCGGAATTTCTACCTCATTTTTGCCAAAATTTTGCCTGGACGTCCGTTAAGATCTTACCTATGGAGCAAGTTGGCCCTCACTGTCAAAACGGCTCATTTTCAAGGTCAAACGATCCCCGGAGTAGGTAAACCCCCCATTTTGTCGATTTCCGTGTGCTATAATCCATGGATGTTTTGGTGATCCAGAATCCCGACCTCATTTTTGCAAAAATTTTACCTGGACGTCCGTTAAGACCTTACCTATGGAGCCAGTTGGCCCTCACGACTAAAATGGCCCATTTTCATGGTCAAATGAACCTCGGAGAAGCTAAACCTCATATTTTACCGATTTTTGTGTGCTATAGTTCACCATCTTTTTTGGTGATCCAAAATTCCGACCTCATTTTTGTCATAATTTTACCTAGACGTCCGTTAAGACCTTACCTATGGAGCCAGTTGGCCCTCATGGCAAAAACGACCCATTTTCAAGGTCAAATGATCCCCGAATTAGGTAAACCCCCCCCCCCCCATTTTATCGATTTTCGTGTGCTATAGTCCATTGATTATTTGGTGATCCAGAATTCTAAACTCATTTTTGCGAAAAATTTACCTGGACGTCCGTTAAGACCTTACTTATGGAGCCAGTTGGCCCTCATGAACAAAACGGCCCATTTTCAAGGTCAAATGACCTTCGGAGCAGGTAATCCCCCCATTTTACCGATTTTCATGTGCTATAGTTCACCATCTTTTTTGGTGATCTGGAATTCCGAACTCATTTTTGCAAAAAATTTACCTGGACGTCCGTTAAGACCTTACCTATGGAGCCAGTTGGCCCACACGACCAAAATGGCCCATTTTCAAGGTCAAATGAGCCCCGGAGCAGTTAAACCCCTCACTTTACTGATTTTCATGTGCTATAGTTCACCATCTCTTTTGGTGATCCGAAATTTCAACCTCATTTTTGCCAAAATTTTACTTGGACGTTCGTTAAGACCTTACCTATGGATCTAGTTGGCCCTCACGGCCAAAACGGCCCATTTTCAA